>VKOC01000937.1:0-41271 GCA_009364415.1 Spea multiplicata | reverse complement strand
CCTTTTAACCCCTTGATGACAATTGCCGGTCCGGGCACGTCACTCAAAATCGTGACGATTATGACAATTGACGTGCCAGGACCGGCACGTCTTTAAACGGGTGAAAAAATCGATCCGTGATCGATTTTTTCACTCAAACGGTGTTGCTCTAATGCCTCGACATCGAGGCATTGAGCAACACCAAAAAAACCATTCCCGCCCCCCCCCGATCGCTCCTAGGAGCAAAAAAAAAAACATGTTTGAAAGACTGCACGTCTTTCAAACATGGCGGCGCCCGCCGCCGAAAAACGGGTTTAGGAAGCGATCGCGAGTCGCTTCCTTTGCTTAGCTGGTGTTGCTAAGATGCCTCAGTATCGAGGCATCTTTGCAACACCTGTTTAGCAAAGGAAGCGACTCGCGATCGCTTCCTAAATGCTAACTTACCTTCCCGGTGCCGGTGTCTTCGAAACACACGCGGTGTTTCAAGATGGCGGCGCCCATCAAGCCGGGGGGCGGAGCCTGCTGACATCATCGGGGGGGTGTTGCTGGATGTCATGGACATCCAGTGAATAGCACCCCTAGTGGTCAGATCACTCATAAGAGTGATCATTATTTGCTAAATCAAAGGCAATGTTTTCTAAACATTGCCTTTGATCAGTATTGGATCTGCCCCCCTCCTTCACTTGCTTCTAGTGAGGGAGAGAGACAGATCAGTGTGTATTTCAGGTATTCCCTAATAAATATATATATATATTTATCCAAAGGCTCTTATAAGAGCCACCCATATAATATTAACCCCTTCATTGCCATTGATCACTGCATAAACAGTGATCTTGCATAGTGGCAATTGTTTTTGGGGGTTTTTTTTTTACACTTTTTTTTTACTTTTTTTAGGTTTTTTTTACTTTTTTTTAGGTTTTTTTACTTTAGTTTTTTTTTTATTTTTATTATAGCCATTAACCCTTTCCTTCCCCACTATTTTTGCTGCAATTCTTACCATGCAGCAGTATACGGCTGAGGAGGCGTATGCCTTTTTGGCCACAGATTCTGAGGCCACTGATACAGCGTCAGATTTTGACGTTGGTCAGTTCACAGATACATCTAGTGATGTATCTGTGGCTGTTAGGACGCCTGCCACACGTAGTCGTGGCAGTGCACCAGAGGCATGGGTAGCGCCTAATAGGTACAAGCCAGCTATCCCTCCTTTTTCTGGAATTCCTGGCATCAATATTGATGTTACAGGATTCACTCCACTGCAATTTGTGCAGGTTTTTTTGGGAGACGATGTCTTGGGAGACATTGTCACACAAACAAACATTTATGCCCAGCAGCACCGTGCTGCTAGCCCTAATTCTTTTTGGGCAAAACAGCCATGGACTCCCATTGACGTGCCAGAATTTCTTAAATTCTGGGCACTCACAATGTTAATGGGCATTATAAAAAAGCCCTCCATCCGCTCCTACTGGAGCACCAGCCCCATCTTTAGTACCCCCATTTTTGCCCAAACTATAACTAGGCAAAGGTATGAAATGATTCTTCGTTTCATGCATTTTAGCGACAACAGCCTGTGCCCCCCTAAGGAGGACCCCCAGTTTGATAGGCTCTACAAAATCCGCCCCCTGATTACCCATCTCGCTGCCAGGTTTCCAGAGGTTTATACACCTGGAAAGAATATCTGCGTGGATGAATCCCTAATGAAATATAAAGGAAGGTTGGGATTCAAGCAGTATATTCCTTCCAAGCGCTCCAGGTATGGAGTGAAGGTGTATAAGCTCTGCGAGAGCGAGACAGGATATACCCATGCCTTCCGGGTATACGAGGGTAAGGATAGCTACCTTGACCCTCCAGGTTGCCAGTGCCAAGATTGTTTGGGACCTAATATTCCCCCTTATGAACAAAGGCTACCACTTGTATGTAGATAACTTCTATACAAGCGTCCCTTTGTTCAAGCTGCTGTATTGTTTCGATACGGTAGCTTGCGGTACTATAAAAAAGAACCGCTTAGGTTTCCCACAACCCCTGGTACGAACCCGGCTAGGAAAGGGGGAGACCTCAGCTCTACGCCAAGAGGAGCTTTTGGCATTGAAGTTCAAGGACAGAAAAGAGGTGTGCATGCTGAGCACCATCCACGATGAAAGAACCGTGGAGGTTTCTGTCCGTGGCAGAGCTGGGGTCACTAGAAAGCCAGTGTGCATCAGGGCCTATAACAAGCACATGGGTGGAGTTGATCTGTCAGATCAACTCCTACAGCCCTACCTCATTATGAGGAAGACAAAGGCCTGGTACAAGAAGGTTGCAATTTATCTAATGCAAATTGCAACCTATAACGCTTTTTTGCTGCACAAAAAAGCAGACACTGGGCTGAAGCTGTCTTTTTTGCAGTTTCAGCTCGAAGTAATTTCAGGTATCTTGTACCGTGATGCACCTGGTCCCCAAGTAGTGATGGGAACCAACAGAATTGGGGCTACCCATTTTATTTTTAAAATCCCCCCTACAGCAAAGAAGCAGAATCCCCAAAAGAGATGCAGGGTATGCTACAGCAGGGGGCAAAGAAAGGACACCACATTTTACTGTCCAGATTGCCCTGGAAAACCTGCACTCTGTGTCGGTGACTGCTTCAAGCTGTATCACACAGTTTCCCATTTTTAATTTTTTTTTTTGTTCCTGCTCCATTTTTGTATTTTTTTTTTTAATTTTTTTGTTACATTTACTGTTTTTTAGCTTTTATTTGCTCCACCATTTTTAAGCGTTTTTATTTGCACTGTCAAGTGACCCCTGTGTCCATTCCGTGGCATGAGGGACCACTTAAGGTGCTAGATCAAATCCCTTCTTGGAGATAGGCCAGGCTTTCTTGTAACCTGTCCCTACTGATAGTTGGGTACAAGCATTTTTCTTTACCCAGATGTAAAATTCCTACTGAATTTGAATTGCTCATGTTCCAAATGTGGCACTTTTGCCCCCAAACAATCTGACAAACCCATGCATGTGGGGTATCAATGTACTCAGGAGATGTTGCTGGACACATATCGGGGTGTTGTGTGACAGCAACATATACCAGGAGCTGTAATTTCACACCTGAAGTACAAAGTATGTGAAAAAAACACCAAACACAATTACTATCACAAACTTTGACAAGGGTTGGTGGTAGGATTAGTGCATGGAAAGGGTTAAACTATCAGCATCTAAAATACCCTGGGGTGTCTAGTTTTCAAAAATATATGGTTTGGTGGGGTAAATTTAATTTGCTGGCTTCAAAGATGCCCCAAATACCACATATAGACAGAATTACCAGATTCAGAGAAAAATGGTTTTGAATTAGCAAAACGCTACTTGTACTTATTGCCCCATAACGTGTAGAAGAAAGCAAAAAAACATAAAAACATTGGGTATTTCTAAACTCGGGACAAATAGTAGAATCTATTTAGCAGGTTTTTTCAGTAGTTTTTTATGATGAATAAAAGATTTTTCAAATAAAAGTGAGAAAATGTGTTTTTTTTTCAATTTTTCGTCATATTTTAATATTTTTATTATAGGAAATTACATCATATGAAAAAAATTTTGGTGTCTGAAGAAAGCCCTTCTTGTCCTGAAAAAAACAATATATAACTTGTGTGGGTTTAGTAAATGGGTTAAGAGAAAATTACAGCTAAACACAAACACCGCAGAAACGATAAAACAGCCATTGTCACGAAGGGTACAAAAAGGAAAATCAGCCTTTGTCACGAAGGGGTTAAGAACCATTGATTTTATATTGACAGAATTTGTGTGTGGAACCGGTTAACCCATTCACACTCCTATAGATGTACAGATACTTTGTGGCGTATCCGTCCATCTATAGGAGTGTGAATGCCCCTTAGGACGACATCTCCCTACTGCTACACTAGACATCAGGTTGTCTAACAGCACGGACTCTCCCCTGTCAGAAGACAACATGACATCAATGCTGACACCCACTAGAAGATCACTGGAGGAGAACACTGGCTCACCACTGCTGGCTGATCGCACACATGACATCACTGGAATCCCTAAGGTATAACAGAAGCCCAAAGGGATCACTATCCATTTTGCACTGGGTACAGTAAAGTAAAAAAATAAAGATTTTGCAAAATGTGCCCCTAACCAGAAAGAAAAAAAAAGCCACAAGCCCCCTACCCCTTAAGTCAGTATAAAAAATATGTAAAGAATGGATGTGGCCCTCTTGAACACGAACAGCGTGTGAGGTATTACTGTAATCAGGGGATGTTATGGGTTATTTGGTTATTTGCTCAGCATTGACCCTTGTTGTGTAGAAGAAATCATTAGCCAAATTGCAATATATATATATATATATACACACACACACACACAAACATATCACTAATTATTTTCTAGGTTTTAGAAGAAACCCCCTATTTCTAATTTGTGCGGGTACACCAAGGAAAAAGAGAATCATAGTTCGAGAGACACATGGTAAACATCGCCCCCCTTTGGAGTAAAGAAAGAAAGAAAAAAACCCCTACGGTTATGTAGAATACGTAGGCATGAAGGGGTTAAAGCAGACAGAAAACGTTCTCCCTTTCTAATGCTAAAGGACTAAAAAACGTTTATTATATGTGAATTATTCACGGGGTAGGTAATGTTATAGACTATACCTTGTGAATAACGGCAACATTACAAAAGGAAAGGGATGCAAGATCAGTAAAAATGTTACGCAACAACAAACTTCGGCATGTAATAATCGGTGTATGTTTTCACCCGATATTTATTTCCGTTTGCAAAACACTCGTCGGTGTTATCTTTATAATGTATACCTGTTGCGGTCTCCTCTTCAGTTCGGTAGTGTCCAGCCAGACCCCGCACTCTTCGGGCTGCAAAACCCGGGAACTTTTCCCTTTTAATTTCATATTAAAATAGCCAGGACGGGTGACGTAACCGTTTACAACGACAAGTCTGTCGTGGCCCAAAAGAGCGTATGTCGTCAGACTAAATAAAGGACGCTAATATCTGTTACACATATTCCCTTCGACATGCAAACGATCTACCCCACGTACAATTAAATTACGCGCGGGGTCCTCAGACACATAGCGCTCTAGAGCTCCGCCTGGCAGGCGTCTTCCGTATTGCCTGTTCCAAAAATGCAAAGAAACTAATCAGTTTACTTGATCGGTTATTGAAACCTATTCTTTCCAGTACAAAATCATAGAGTTTCAGTTATAACCACTACACAATTGTCCTTTTCCAGTCACCAGGCACATAGCTGCTCTTGGCAGTAAATGTGGATGTGAACATTAAGCGCTGGCCTGACCTTTGGAGCGCCCCCTTCGTTTCATTGCTAAAAGTCATATGCGATGACAAAACGTATGGGAGTACAGATACAGATATTCTATACTCCGACGTGTTTAACATTGCTTACTTCTTTGCATCACTGATTATTTGCTACTCTATGTAAACTATGTATACAATGTATGAAATATGTATTACTGCTTGCAAAGTTAATTATTAAAAACATGGAAAATAACCAGTGCAATGTTTACACCACCCAGCAAGGATGCCATAAAGAAGGAGCCACCGGTGGAGAGCTCCCACGTGCCCTGGTAACCAAGGTGATCAGTGGGGTGACATAACGTGCATTACGTGATCCCGCAGTAAAAGAGCACAGTGTTAGCATGATGCCGTTATAATATATGTGTTTGTTTTCGCATGAGCATGTTTAAATATGGTGCTGGAGTTTCAGCCTAGCGTTCATAGTGTAAGGAAGAGTGAGTGAATGAGTGTGTGAATGAGAATGAGTGGCTATTAGAGTGTGTTTGCATGCGAGTATGTGCATGTGTTGTAGGTAGGGGTGGCATAGATACTACAAACCATAGCCCATCTCTGTCAGCTGGTATATACAAATTTTAACATCTCTGTGGGCTCGGGGGCAAAGGGAAGCCTGGCTGTGCCCATCACATCCAAATGGGCACTCTGCTGCGGGGAGATATGGCAAAATAAAGCCTGTCTAATTCACTGGTTTAACTATGCATCCTGTCCTGATCAATTACACCTGCAAAACAGACTGAATTAAGCCTTCATAATGCAGTTACATTGGTGACAATATCACACATCTCTACAATATGTAACAGAAAATGTTGGCTTCCCAACTTTCATTCTTAGACCTGTGGTTCTATAAATGATTCTCTATGGTTAATATCACAATGCTTTTGAGTATGGAGCTTACTGTAGATCTATTTTTCTGGCTAAAACATGTCCAAGAAGCTACATCTGTGTAAAATATGTCTGGCTGAATTGCGCATTCAGCCTTATATAAATTTTGGTTTTAATGAAATTTTGTTAATACAGACAACTATTCGAAACAAGAAGAGACCCCAATGAGACAAAAACAAAGCGGACAGCTCCTTGCTTTTTTTTTTTACTCTCTATCACGATATCTTTCCCTACCTTCTCCTCTGTCGGGGATAGCAGGGAGAACAAAAAGAGACAAGGCAAGCAGCAGACCTGAGGAAAAGTATTTGGGGACACAGAAGTGGTTGGTGGAGAAGGTAGGGAGACATTAAGAGATATCATGAGGGTGTGAGCAAGAATGACTTCAAATTTTGTTTCTGAGTGGGAAAAGCCCTCCGAGCCAAAGAGTAGGAAACAAAATTTGCAGTCCGAAAATGAATGAACCAAAAATTTGTCCAAATTACATGCATAACACAAAGACACTGCTCTCCGATTTGACAATAGCCAATACACAACAGAGGAGAAGGGATTAGGGAAGTAACAAAAACTTTGAAATGGAAAGAGCATGAATGAAGCAGGCAAACACTTACAGGAAAGCGCTCGCATAATAAATGGAAACATATTGTGCACAGGGGTCTGAACAGACCCTCACCTGCAGTGCTCCCCTAAACCAGCACTGAAACTGACTCGAAATCACGATCAGCCAGACACATCTCCTGCACAGAATCAAACAAGGGGGGGTGGGGGCAAATGAATTTGCAAAAGGAACATGCTGAAAATGTTTTGGCTATGGAAGGAATGTCAGAGAAAAAGCAAAATACCTGCGGCACAATAACGTTCCTGGCACCTTAGTAACAGAATGCACCCAAAATATAATTAACAAAAGATCCATTTTTTTATTGTCAAATGCACGTTAATGTGAAATTTCTATGACGTGGTAGAGGAAGTTTATTGTGGTTACCAAATAGCACCATACCAACTCCTCAAAATACATTATATTTTTAAAGTCTGATCATTTCTAAAAACAATAGTATGCTTCTGCATACATTTCAATGTGTTTCGACGGACCACCCAAGAAGATACTGTCCAGTCAAAAGAATGAGACTATATGCAGTTTTTAAAGATAAATTAACCCCTCAAGGAGTTATGTATTTATGCTACAGGATTAGAGAAATGAAATTTTCCTGGTTTTGGCTATGTCTTTCTTCAACCGTTATTTCCCTCTCTTATTTAGTGTACTTACACATATTATATATTTTTTTTTTCTGGTTTTTAAATCACATACATATGTGCAAAACTGAAGAGGATTAAAAGAAAAACAGTCTGTTTTTCAGGTGTGTTATTATACAGGTAATATAAAAATATATTTAACCTACCTAGATTTTTTTTTTTCAGATCCACCTAACCTTAAGTCCCCACTAACTACAAAAGAGAAACTAAATATACACAAATACATAGGTAAAAAAAAAAATACATTTTTTCTAAACCTGGAAAAAGGGAACACTGTTTCTTACTCTTATCGGGCTCTCTCCAGCTGAAAACAAAAGCGAGAAGGGCAGTGCTTACAAGTGATCACATGCACATAAATGCATGGAAACTGCTGTATATTGACCAATCTGGTTATTGATGTGGGACTTTTTTTTTTTTAATGAAGTACCGGGTACGTCATCGGTCCTGTAGGGACATCTTTTTATGATATACTTGGTACCTCATTGGTTGTGATGGGGTTAGATATGACAAGAGCACCATAAACAGAAATTGAAGCGAATATATTGACTTAACTACCAAAGAAACGCTCTACTGTTTAAGTGTTTAACATTAAAGTACAGATGAAAAGCAGGGGCATAACGTAAAAGCCCCAGCAACAATGACTTTTGCTGCACACACACATATATATCATTATTAGTTATACATATTTTTTAGGTCACACATTTTAGTACAAAACCAGCACCTTGTATTTTCTTGCTCCTCAATATAACATATCTGTACATCTTAACTTAATACAGGTCCAGATAGCCAGGTAAGTGGTAGGGGGTCAGGCCTAGGGCGACACAATTTACAGGGGATTTTTTTTTTCTCACAACAAAAAGGTATGCATAGGGGTAATACCAGATGAAACAGAGTTTTTTGTGTGTTTTCCTTTTTTACTGTTTTATTATACATTTTGCAAGGCTTCAGAAAGACATATACCACAGCAGTGTGAACTGCAATAACATAGCAACGGCACCAACAATGATGGAGATTAAGACATGTCCTATGTTACTTATGTAATGATGTAATATAGCAAAGAGAAGGGGCCCTGGGCACACTCCTGTTCATCAGTGAGGACTCGAGCACCCCCTGCGCCCTCTCCACAGTCTGATCAGTTAAGGGAATCCAGTTCCTGCATGAGCTGCTCTTTCTCCAGCTCTAATTCCAGCACACGCTGCCGGTTGTGCTGCAGGCGGTCCTCCAGCCACTGCAAGAGCGGCCCACTGATGGCCGACATCTGCCCGCACAGGTTCTTAGTAAACACAGAACCGTTGTGAATCTTCGTGACTGAATCCAAATGTCCGAGGCTGTGTATCCTGCGGTAGGCATCCTGTTCCTCCTGGCAAAGGATTCTGGGAAGTTCCACCGCGGATTCCAAACAAACCTTCCGAATGGTGTCATGCGGGACCACATGCAGCGGCACCTCGATCCTCTCGTACTCGGTGCCTTTCTGCGCTTGGACCGACTGGAAGCAGGTGTATAATATGCGTCCCGTCTTTGTGTTCTTGTCTTCGATGAAGCAGGAGAAGATAAGGCCCACAAAGCCACTGTCCATCATCTGATACATAGCCTGGGTGCGCACGTCCACATGAGAGGGCCACACGGTGATGTGTGGGTGGGAATGGTACCAGCCGACCACCCGCATGGGGCGTCCTGTTATCTCCGCCAGCCGGTCGGCCTCGGTGGTGGCTGCGGATAGCTGCTCCGGGGAAATCTCCACTCGGTCCTTCCTCTTGTCGGACCGCCGTAGAATGATTACGGAGTAGATATGCACCACGCGATGTGTATCCACTTCCCCGATGCACAGCCCCATGACCTCCTCCCTCTCTGTACTCAGAGAGTGGGTCACGCAGACAAGGAAAGCATCCCCTTGAATGTGTACAGCCTGTACCGCCATTATTCCAGGGCGATATCCGGGCTGCTATATCATATCCGGAATCGCTGTATCCATTTCCTGTGCGTCTCTCTCTCTTACTTCTCAAGGGAAATATATGGTGCTTCCCGCTTTGAGTTCGTGTCCGAGGTTATAGTCATAACTTTTTGGCTCTGTTGTAGCAAACTCACAATCCGATTGATACCTATCAGGCATGTAAAAATGTTCTTTTCAGCAAGAATGAATGTTGTTTACACGGTTTACTTTCAAACTCAACCTTCTGCATTTTATTTGTATGTTATTGCTTCTTTTAAGGCTGTACAACTTTGTGATAAACTCCAGTAAACATTCTGAGCTCCCAGGAAAAAAAGGTACAATTCGGGGAGGAAAAAGGGACAGAGAAGTGTGTGGCTCACTAGGGTGGCACTCAGGCATCCTGCTAATTGAGGTGCCCAGCAGGATCACGTAATGCCCTCATGGTAGTAATGACAGATCGCACCCAGAGTGCTAGTTGAGCTGAAGGTAGACATAAGTGAGATGTGTGTGTGTGTGTGTTAACGTATGGTGTTAGCGTGCGGGTGTTACTGTATAATGTTAGTTTTTATGCTAGTGTATGACAGGACCGCCGCCGACATCAGCGGGACCTCCTACCCACATCCTGCAAGGGGGTCTCCAGGCGGCCAGAGTCAGAAAGTTCCCGGGAATGCCAATTACAGGATCTGACAAAGCTTAAGTACAGGCCTTTGGATTATTCCCTGGAGCTCTAAGACCAGCTCATTGGAATAGTAAAATTGAATACGAATATGCATCTTGACAGCGGGCAGACTTCTTAAGTGCCACAGAAGGGAATGTTTTTTGTTTTTTTTTTACGAATCTTCTGTCATTCCTTGAGGTTTCCCATTTCATAGAGCAGAGAAAGGTTGGTGGATATAAATGTATCAAAGTGTACTATGGCAATAAATGTATCCGTAATGCAGTTACAAACAAAAATATTAGTTGTAAATAAAATCATGGAAATAAAACATTAAGAAAATTGTAGTAGATGAGACTAATGGTTTGTGTCTAATATTAAACGTTGTGTTTCTATATTCTTCTAAAAGACTTAATTATGTGTGTAAGGGCAATGTATGTGTATATGTTTGTCTGTTAACAGGTGTTTAGTAAGGACAGTGTGTGTGTATATGTGCTTGGGCGGGCGTTTGTAAGGGCAGTGTATGTGTATTAGGGCTCCAACTACTAATCGACATAATCGATAATCAAAATCGTTGCCAACAAATTTCATTATCGATTAGTTGAATTGGTTTTATCAAATAAGAGGGTTTTTTCAGAGCAAATGCTCTGAAAAATACCCTTCGTCTTATAATCTGACCTCAAATAGAGGTCGGATAATAACACTAACATCCAGATCCACCGCACCGCTGCAGGGGACCAGGATCCTTCTCTCTGACAGCCGACGGGCGTCTGTGCAATGCGTGGAGACATCCTCCGCTACTGTCCTCCCCTTCCGCCAGGGCTTCTATGATGGAGCACCAGTGTGACGTGACAAGAGCCGGCCTTAGGTGTTCTGGCGCCCTGTGCGAACTACTCCTCTGGCTACCCCCCCCCGCCCCTTCAAACTACTCCCGCCTCTGCCCCTTTAAACTAAACTTGTGTCAGTGTCAAAATAGTTCCAGACCTAACTGTACGTGTGTGTGTGTATGGGCAGTGTATATGTTTGCGTATGCACAGGCATCTGTAAGGGCAGTGTATGTGGATATGTATTTTTATCAATATGCACCTGAGCCAAAGGTAGTACTGCTCTATGACCCAACAACTGGCTTGGAGAAAAGATGAAGAGCTCCCTTCTTAAAGAACACCAGTAAGATGGACCTGACATCCACCTTGCCACATAATGGGCACAGAAATGGTTTATAGCTATAAAAAAAGGGTAGTGGTCCCTCAAAGCTGGGATCCAATGTATTTTCCTCATGCAAACTGAAGCACTCATTTACCACCTCATTGAACACTTACCCCTGGCTGTCTACCGAAACCAGGAGGCATCGGTACCTACACTAGTTCTGAAACAGTGGCTAATATGCTGGCAAAACACCAGTGTTCCGATAGCACAAGTTTCACTGGCTGCTGCTCAGCTTCCTCGACTAGAGCATGTGCAGAAAGCATTTACAGTTAAAGTTGTTGTGTGAGCTGGGGAAGGCCTTAAGAGACGAACCAATGTTAATCAAGAATGCCTGCACCTTCTCGTATGCTGTAAAGTATTCTGCAGTCAATGAAAAACAAATAGGCATTCTACCGTGATGGCAGGAGCGCTCTTAAGCAGTGTGTTTTTAAAAAAGTTTTGATACCAGAACACGCAGAGAAGAAAACTTTAGACAATAAAAGACATGTTTCTGACAAATTGTTTTATTAAGACAAACTATTAAATACGCAGAAATAGTGAGATTTAAGTGCAATATGTAACAGTCTGACAACAGTATAACAATACAAGAAAATCCCACACCGAGACAGTACCACTGAAACAAGCACAGGTAAGAAAACTGGGTAAGTGAGTATATACAATTCCTCATCATACAGGCAAACAGGGCACAGTTTAACCATCTACATCAGGACAAATAAAGGGGAAGGAACACTGACAATAAACCGCTAAGCACTGCTGGGTCAGTTTCACACAATGAGATTCAGTTTTCAGTGGCATCTTTGCACTCTTTTCCTTTTCGGATCTCTTCCAATTTCTTATCCTAGGACACAAAACAGAACAAACATTTTGGTTATAGGTGTTTAGGAATAGAACGTAGGAGGCCCTTTTTTTTTTTTTTAATGGTGTGTGTGGGGAGGTAGTTTATTATACAGGAAGCAGAAGGTTAACGGCATATATTTAAAGAAAGGTCTTGAAAACATAGTAACCCCTGGGATCAGTCCTGGAAACCACACTTTTGAGCAATAAAGTCCAAAGCTAGGGGGTCTAGAGACTTAGATAGACATGTTGGAGGAGAGCCTCCACCAAGTATCAAACCTTTTCACGCAGCTTCTCTAGCTTGGCAGCCATTTGAGCTTCTCTTTTTTCTTTGTTGGTTTCCATTTTAGAGGTCAACTTTTCTTCTGCCATTTTGCTGAAGTGGTTATTCTCTTCAATAGCTTTTTGAAGAACCTCTTTCTCATGCTCTCTCTTGTCAGCTAGTTGCTTCAGTATTTCAGCCTCATGTAACTATAAAGATAAGTTCATAAACATCCTTCAATTACTGTACACAGCTGATGTCAGAGCTTTGACAAATTCCATCTGTGTGCCCAATACCTGCATTCCCTGCAGAGGCGGCATCTTCACCGAAATATTATACATTCAGGGTCCAATGAGCTTTAAGAACATACACAATATATGCAAGGCACTAGTTCTAAAAACCTTGTGCCCCCAGTATTTCAAGTGAGTTTACCATATGATACGCATACATTGTTATTGCGCATTGCAGTTTTATTGAACCATTCAAATAGCATCCCTTTAAATGAGACTACTCGTATGTGTAGGATTTAATTAAAAAAAAAAATGGTTCCATTGCATGGTATCACCAGTGAATGGCAAACCAATAGGTAGCATACTGAAAATTTAACAAGAGTATTTTTGTTGTCGCATACGACAAAATTAAGGTATTCCATAGAGAAATATATTGTCAACAGAAAACACAAGGCAACCATGACAAGTACAAGTCATGATTAATTGCCAAAAACAAGATTGTAAGCAGTGCCCACTGCACTAACGTAGCCCTTGAATATTTGTCTTGTAATAAGCACTGCGTAAATTGTTGGTGCTGTATAAATAGTGGCCCTCAGAGGTAAAATGCTTGATAGATTTTCATGCGATAGTGTGTTTAGAGCCACTGCTCATACAAGTTAAATATGGTGTACATATGGTCTGCACTTTGAGTACCTCCATATCTACTGAAGTACAGAGAAGATAAGTAGCGCAAACCATCAATAAAAGCATGAGCCTCCATGGAAAGCTCATGTTTAGGGAGAACCAGTCATTTTCTCATTTGTGAAGTCCTAAATCAGGCTTGAGTTATTTATGTCTGTTCTAGAAGAAGAAAGAAGTCACCCATGTGACAAGTCTCAAAATGCTATAGTTTCCTCACTAGGTGTATGCAACTCATGTCAGTAATTGCCTGTATCATTTTCAGCACTTAAGTCCAAGAAGGCAGCGTGTAGACAGTTCTACTAGATATGTACCCATATCTGGACAGTTACAAAACTGAAGTAAAAGCAGTGGTGTCCAAAACACTCCAGCCATCATATGCCTGCACGGCCCTTGTAATGCAAAAAAAACAAAAAAAACAAAACACATGAAAATGTAGAGGAACTATGCACGATTCCACCACACACTTGCCCCTTCCTGCCGCCCCTCAGCTAGTTAAGTGCATGTGATGTGTTTGACTTACAATATATGTACGGCCATTCAGCTCCAGCAACAGCGAGGGTTCGGGTTAAGACACCCCACGCGCATGTGTGGAATGCGAGTGCTTTCCAGATACCAATTGGCAAGCAGTGTCAAGAATCGTCTGATGAGAGCTGCTGCAGCTGCTCATTCTACCACAAGGCAATACTCAGTACTTTAATACACGTTTTTCTTTAAAGGGAATGTTTACTGTTGCGACATACTTTTTAAAAGGAGAACTGCAGTTACACCATAAGTAAAAGAAATTTACAACTACTTGTAAAACTAGCTTGTGCTGGTTACCAGTGAAGCTGGGTGATATCTTAAAAGTTTAAATCACAGAGGGTAATTGGGTCTCACTGTGGGATTAGCATAACTGATCAGCATTCCCCCCCCCTTAAACCCCCCTTATAAAGGCTGGGTGATTTAATATACAATTCAGCAGAGGAAAGGAAGCTATATTTTGCCCATCTGCTTGATCGACTACCCATTTTGTATAATTGCATCATATTTTGTTGTCCTATCACATTAAAAAGCAATCAATGTACACACAAGGTAGGCTTTTAACACATACCGATTATCTTAACACATACACAAATGCATGGGTTTATAAAGGACACTAATTACCAGATCACTTGACATATCCTTTTCTAAAAGGGTTGCAACATTTAATGTATATTATAAGAATCTGAGCTGGTAGCTGTAAAATGAAAGCCTGGATGTTTTATCAAGTGCCCAAATAAGTTCCAGTGTTAAGAGTTTCCTGCCATCATATATGAACTTGCTTAGTAATAGCCTGCATGTCAACGATTATTTTTTAAGTTCTAAATTGCTTTACATGGCATAAATGAAAGCCTGATTTCTGTTATCTATTTAGTTGGTTTCTATCTTGACATTAAAAGAAACACGCCAATTAACACATGAGTACACTATGATTCATACAACACCAACATTCTACAGTGCTGTACAACAGATAAACAAGAATATATATATTACATAATTTGGTCTCAGAGGGGAGAAAAAAAAAACAAAAAAAACCCTGCTCAAAATGACGTTATTTGCTACACCTGGCATTTGAAGAGCTGCAGTATCAACTTAACTTAATTAGTCAGGGCCAACCCTAAAAGTTGCCTCCATGAATGGTTGAGACAGCCTTGTATCTGCATAATCAGCGAGGTCATCTGACATACAATAATTTTCTATGCGGGAACCGTGCTGAAGTCTTACTACTTGCTTATTTAACACATTTAATTCAGGTGGTCTACCTGAATTAAATGTGTTAAATAAGCAAGTGTTTCTTGCATCCAGTTTGTAACATGGGGTCTAGCGCTAAATTCAGTTTGCAACTACTAGCTGGGCAAAGCTCACTCACAAGCCATGCAAATTATAGTTCCATGAAAGGAGACCCATCCATGCACACTGTCTCACCTTTCGTCGTTCTTCTGCAGCTTCCAGCTTCTTCTGAATTTCCTCCAGTGAACATTCCTTTTTTTTGGGAGAGGCAATGGCAAGATCTGGAGGAGCAGCATCAGCAGATGGGGGACTTAGAATGAGCTCAAAAGCCTGACCTGAAGCACGCTTTTCCAGCTCCTTTACTTTAATATCTTACAAACAAAAAAAAATAAAATAGTAAATGTACATAAAAACATTTCCATTAATTGTTTTGTTAGCTACAAAACCGCTTTAAGCAGAATTACAATAAAAGTATTTGTCTTAGATTTACAGCCATCTGAATTTTGAAAGTCTATGGGGGAATGACATAAGCTAGATAAAAGCAATCAAAGGTTTGGTACTTGCAGCTAACCACACAGGTCAATTTAAAAATGTGCATCCGGCGTTAAACAAAGAACAGAGCACATTTCAGTAGCAACATTTTTTAATTTTGAAGGTGTTTGAGTATTTATACTTAACTTCTGGAAATAAGAACATAACGTTCTGCAGATGTAAGAAGTTTATTTTTAATGAACAGCATTAAAAAATATCAGCAAGACTAGCAGGTCTTTGTAGTGCAAAACATCCAGTCATAAGAGGGTTAATGATCCTTAATTGGTGATAACTGCCCCCCCCCCCAAGTAAATAGGTCCCACAATGCCAAATGGTACCTGCATCCGCCATTGTGGAGCTCAACTGGTAAATCTTGTACGATTAGCTGAAACAAAGCACAATTGGGCTTTTAAAATGTAGTCAGTATGGGTAACAGCATATTATACCTGCATATTTTCACAGCCACCTGCAACAAGGAACCTAAAGAGCATCTCCATCATCTAGATATAATAATGCAATACTACTGTTTGGTTTTTTGGGTGTGTGAGAATAAAATATTCATGATTCAAACACACCTTATCCTTCCCCAAACACCAGAGTTTCACATTTTTAACATTTACTAGGATGTTGACCCACTAAGAGCTTTAACAGGCTGTGTGAAGCTTCACAATGGCATAAACCACGCTGCATGGCACACAAGGGTTACTGTGCCACCACGCCCATTTCTCTGCCAATGCAACAGTTAGGAGCAGCGCACAAACACACAGCATTTCTAATATAACAGGATACAAATACGCACGGCCATTGGCCACATCGGTGGAATTATACACGCGAGACAGCCAGGTGGGCGCGGACATCCGTTATTCCCACTATAGACCCACACAAAGGAAGCGCCAACCGCTCCCACCCGCTAGCAAGCAATAATATCCTGTCAACACGTTCAAAACAATGACCGAGCGAGCAGTGAAAATACATTAAAAAGAGTTATTAGCGGTGAAGCAGATATGGACAGTTACAAAATTAGCAGCGCTAATGATAATTCAGACACCTTAAGCCTTTATTAACAAAGGAGGTGGGGGGGAAATCGATTAGCATCCGCCAATAAACAGAGAGCGAAAGGACCAGACAGACCCAGCAGCCAATGAGAAACTAGGAGTGGCCAGACATACACCTGAACAAAGAAGCGCGCGCCTTATATAAAAAAAAAAAAAATATTCAGGGGGCACTTACTGCTGTAAATGCTGCAAAACCACACCGAGAAACAGGGCTAACAAAAGGCAGCGCAGGTGCACAAGAAGACATATAACGCGTATAAGAAATATATATACATTCATAAATAGCACTACAGTATATTTGGTGTAATTGCCTTGACTAGCTTGCTCTAGGTATACAGAACTATGAGATATATATATATATACACACATCTATAATACATGGGTATAATGCGCCTTTAGTAAAAACAAAATAAAAGTCGCGCCCACACAGCCCGTTATAGCCTTTGTATCCATCAGCCAGCTCCCACAGACATCTCACCTGTCGCGCTGCCTCGGAATACCATGCGCGCTCTCAGCACCAGCGAACAAAAGCGCCAACCGAGACCACGTGACAGCCCTTGCACGCTCATCATTGGCTCATGATTCCTGCTTGGCATCAAACCCCACCGGCCCTGAGCCCGCCTCTTAGCCGTCCCCGGGACCCCGTGGAAGATGTAATTTTCCACTTTGTCGTGTAGATACGGAATCCGCACCGTGCGCGCTGTCTAACAGCACCTCAACGGGTGTGAAACCCGACTTGAGAGGCGGCTTTCAGCGCATCACGAAATTTACTGATTTTATAACCTAAATGAAGGATGTTTGGGGGTTAATGGGGTGATGTAAGTGACGGTTAGTCGGTTGCTTTGCAGACTGGTGTAAAGATATTAGAGTCTCGTTGTGGGTGGACCGTCTATCATTCAGTGTCACAGACTGGGTGGCATCTTAGATAAATGATGTAATGGTCCCCTGTTCTGAATCCCAGACAACAGTGACAGTCAAAGGGATGTGCCCACAACGTGACAGTCATCAGGACTATTGGCATTACAATGACTTTTTGTTCTTTTCCTTAACAGAGATAACCTATGCTTTATGTATCATTTCCCTTGTATGTAATGCAATTACCTCATTTTCATTTTTTTTAGGTTATATCTGTTTGCCACACATATGATAAACAAGATTGCCAGGTGCGCTCTACAGAATGTACAGAAAAAGCCAAATATGATCATTCTGGATTAGACCCTGAAGTTTCTTGTATGTAAGCAGATGTACTCTCAAAACTAGATAGAGGGTATAGGTTATTATTATTTGTTTTATATAGTGCCATCATATTCCGTAGCGCTGTGCAATGGGTAGACAGGACATAACAAGTAGTACCATATTGGCTCGTTTATAGGCCGCACCCGATTATAAGCCTCACCGTAAAAGTTAGGTGCTTCTTTAAAGAAAAATTTAGATTTTTAGGAAAAAAAAACACATTAGTGGAATAGTAAAACAGTATTCCAACTAACACTGTATTTTAAAATTTTTGGTATCTATTATACAGTTAGCCAACATATATTACATACAAACCGAAAACCAATAGCCATTTTAATGCACCTTACTTATAGATATGCCCCTTTGCCCCCAGATATGCCACTCTACCCCCCTCGAGATACGTGTAAACAACTTCCAGTTCTGGCACTCCGGCGTGGGAGATTGTTAGCGTACATTGCGCAGACATTTACCGGCTGCAGCGATGCAAGCGTAAACAACCTCCACTGCCGGCACGTCTGCGCGATGTGCTTTAATAATCTCGCATGCCAGCACTCCCCCCATTGGAAGTGCTGGCAAGGGAGGTTGTCTTAGCGCATCGCGTAGACGTCCACGGCTGCCGGAGAGTAGGATCCAGGTCCCCTGCAGCGCTGCAGGGGATCTGTATCCTAACCCTGCTGCCTGCCCATCTCCCGGAACTGCATGTCCCGGGCGTTGCCGGTACAATTTGCGCATTCCTGAGCTAAACCCCGATTATAGGGGCAAATATGGTATATAACATAATAATCTGACTTACAGAAACAGCTGAGGAAGGCCATAACTCACTTTACCTAAAGGAAGCCAGCTCCTACATACCGACAGCGATCATGTTAAGACTCGTGCACACGGGAGTGGTTTAGATTATTGTGCAAAATTTGGATGGCAACTAATATGTGTTACCAATATTCAAAGTTGATTACAGGGGATTGGAAAGGAGACAGAATTTTTCAACTCTTAATTGCTTGCTGTGAAGACATGTTGAAACAAACATAACCAGTTTTAAGAAATATTCATGGCTTATTTCTTTTTCAAACCAATTGAAGTTCTTCCAGCTTTCAGGTTTGTATGTGTGCTAAGCCTATATGGCTGTTTTGAATCCAGCTACTAGGTGAAAAAGGTGTTGGGAATACATGAAAATAGTGTCAAGACTATGCCCCATGACACACAGGTTGATTCACAAGAAGTCAAGATGATGCTTAAATTGACTTAAAGAACATACAATAACTCAGAAAGCAACGGGAACAAACAGAGCAGTCCTCGGAGAGTCCCATTCTATTACAGCATGGACCCCTCTTTATACACTACATAATATTGTGAGATATTGCCATGTATTTGACAGAGCCCGTACAAGCAATGCAAGAAAATTTGATAGAAAACTGTGGTTTTCAATGTATTTCTGTGGTAACTGTAAGGTGATAGTTGATCAGATTGCTGGAATTTGTCTCACCCTAACGGTGTGACCTTTTTATCAAATAGCTATCGGGTTCACGTGATTTGTAATTGACTTAAGCTCAACTTGCAATTCGCATTACCTTACCAGCAACACACAAATATTTAACTCAACAATAGTCATGGTGAATAATGGGGGCCATCTATACCCCATAAACCAGTAGGGGGGCTGTCATGTGCCCCTTTTTAAAAAAAATTTATTTTGTATATTCATTTACAAAAAAATTTAAAAACTCCAATCACAGATAAATATTTTGTCATTTTTCATTTTAAGTGCACTTTAAGGGTTAATGATAGAATGTGGTGTAGACAGTAGTGTGAGGGCTTTTGCCTCTGTGTTAATCCCTTAGGGCCTTCATGACACGCTGTCATGAAGATATAATGCCTGTTATGACAGCATGAAATGTCATGTAAAAAGTAGGATTGTATGCTCCTACCACATGATGGTTTCCAGTGCAGGAGACAGCCTTGCACCACGGGATCCAATCAGCAGAGTCCACTGTCCTGCAGTCACTGTGATTGTGACGATCTGAGTGATCATATGACAAAGCTAGTGTAATAAAACAATGGCTTTGTCTGTAACAATGTCTCCTTCTCTCCTTGCAATGTAGAAAAAGAATGTCGAAGCCAAAACACCAACCCACATCCCCTCTAAAAAGCAGAGTCTACTGGGACTTGGCTGCACTGTGTGTGCAGTTATGTTCAGTGAATATCCTCAATCAAAACCACAACAAAAGGGTGCCAAAAGTGACCATTGCTGTTATTATAAAAATCTAACCATCAACAATGAGCCATAGACCAGGCAACTGTGGGGAAAAAGCAAAAAGTGCAGGGTGTGTGTGCTCAGGCGTACTCTTCATCCAAAGCAGCAGAAGTGATGAGGATACCTCAAACATCCCATGTCTGCCTTTTAGCTCTTAAAAGGAACATTATATACTATACAAGTAGCGTTTCTAACATAACTTTTTTAGTGATGGAATACAAACCAGTGAAACCAAGGGTTAACCTAGGGCAGAGAATTGGGTTTTAGCAGTGTAGGGATTGCTGTTCTGACTAAAGCTGTTGGTTTCTGCTTATAGATGATATCCGTGGTTTTCTAAAAAAAACAAAAACATTCTGTACAGCCTCAAACGTCAGTTTGTTCTGGAAAGGAAGGCAAGCCTGCAGGTGTTTAAACTGCCAAGTTCTTCCGGAAATAAAAATATTCTAGCAAAGGGCTGCTGTAAGTGAGTAGAGGTCTTGTGTTCTCTGAAAATTGTGAATGTTGCAAGTCTTTTATGGCAAAAAAAAGGTATTGTCCCTTTTAAAAGGGACACTTTCCCACCCTTTCCTAAATGACTCATCTTGTAGCACCCTCTGATTTATTTCAATTTACTGTAGAAAAACTAAAAATTGCCATGTACATGTGAAAGGAAAACACAATAAAATGTAAAACCAAGTTGTTATAGCATCTCTTCTTTATTGGCATTACTTTTTTTCTCCATTATATTATACTAAGCATTTCTATAGCTTGGGGAAAAAATAATTGCATTATTTTTCGTTGGTCTTTATGGAATTGAAACTACTCACTGCAGCTTAGTCCTTATATAACAGTCTTGCAGAATTGATGATGTTCTATGTTTGGTAGCTACACATTACAGGCAACGTGTCCTCTGAAGAGTGTGTAACTGTCACAACAATGACTTCAGCGTGAGTACACCCGGCAGCTTCCTCCATGACACTGCAGTCTCTCAACAGTATATTGCTTTTATTAAGTGCATCAAAAAGGCTCCCTGTGTGACAATAAACCACCTGTCTGTCCCAGACCAATTAATGGTTTTTAGTATTTATCTTGGTATTCATGAAATGGATGCTTTGATGTCTCTTTTGCAATATCTCACAGTTTGCTGGAATCTGCTGATGAAATGTCCTCAATGAGATGGTCCCTAATTGCTCCACTTAACTCAAGCAACTTTGGGGAATCTTCAGGCAGTACTAATGAGGGACACAAATAAAGAAACTAGTTGATGTTGAAGTACAGAAGTTTGAATTCAAGACAAACACACCCAAAAAAGCATTAAGATGTTAACAGCACTCAAAAATCAGAACAGAGACAGAACAAGAGTCACTTCTCAAGAATAGAATATGATACAAGGTAAATCTTCATGCTTTCCTGCTTTTTATGATATAAAAATCTATTATTTAAAAGGTGTCGGCTGTATATAAGTATACAAAGTAGCATGCACAAAAATAGAAGCCATTTAGAACATTCATATGGAAACAGGATTTTCAGTATAGGGAAATCCAGAGCAAAGCAGGTTAAAACAGATCAAACAAGAGGTGTGTAGGGAAAATTACGTTAGTGCGGACAGGGAAATTGTCAGCAACAATCAGAGCAAGCAGAAAATACACAGGGGCCATGCACCTATGTGACCTAGCTGGTCCACGAGGGCTGTACCCTCATCTGAAAGGGTTGCCAAAAGTGATGATGTGTAGTAAGAAAGTGAGGAAAAAAAGTACCCCAATAGATGAAACATGGTATTTTACCCAGATGCTTATAGAGGAAACTCAGTGCTGATGCAACTGTGACCTCCAGGCAGATCTGCGGATCAATTGTCCCACGAGGTCCAAGAATTTTATTTGCCATATACCCTGTCAAAAAGGCAAAATCAGTTGGGCTCTGATGAACGGATCCCCTGAGGACAGAAAACATTGTTGTACTTGACAATTGAATGAAAAACATGAAATGGTTTATTCACAAAAGAGTGAATCAAGGTGAATCAAGAACTGGATCTCATTAACTTCTATCTGCAAGGAAGGGGCAACTCCAGAAAGTTTCCCCTGTAAGGAAGAGTTGTCTGTATATGTTTCATAGGGAGGTTTCTTTCAATTTCATCTCATTTACTGTATATCTTATGGACAAACATTACAGTAAAATGCACCATACCCTCCAACTTACAGGACTGTGACGATTTTGGCCCCTTCCTGTCCAGAATTCAGTTTCTTCATTTTCTGAATACTGGAAGCTGTCTGGAAATTTTCATTGTTGATGAATAATGTTGGCTTTTGGATGTTTGGGTAAGCAGCATTTTCCAGAGGAAACATCCAGGCATCTAGCCCAATTGCACACCTAAGTGAAGAGAAAGTAATAGTTAATGGAACATGTCTGTATACTGTACATATATTTATATATATTTATATATTTATAAATACTGTATTTGCTTAATTATAAGATGTCCTATATTCAAATGTGTCTTATAATCAGACATAAAATAGAGGTCTGACCATAAGACTAAGATCCAGATCCCCTGCAGCCCTGCAGGGGACCTGGATCCTCCTCTCTGGTAACCTCCACTGCTACCGACATTTCCTCTGGGGGCTTCTATGACTGAGCACCGGAAGGTCATGTCACGCCCGTGTTCCGTCATAGAAGCCCTGGCAGAGCTAACGGGCAGCAGAGGTTGTCTACCGGCTGTCCCCACTAGACACCAGGGAGTCTGAAGTACGACGAACGAGTCTGGGAAAGCATTGGTAAGTCAGGGGGGACAGAGTGGCATATGGGGGATATAAGGCATTCCTGTAGGCAGAGTGGCATAATGGGGGTTAAAAGGCATACCATGGAGGCAGAGTGGAATATAGGCAGATATAGTGGTAAGCTGTGGGGCAGATGTGCATAACTAAAAACAAAAAAATATTTTTTCTCAATCACAGTTTTATTAAATATGAAAAGTAGTTTACATTTCCTATAGGGTAGTCTTTTTTCAGGCTTTTTCAGGCTGCCTTATAATCAGGGTCGTCTTATAATTGAGCAAATACGGTATATGCTTCTGCAAAACCAGTGACAACTTGAAAATCCACTGCTGTTGTGCATAGAGTTTTTGGGGGCAGAACTTTGAATTAACTTTAAGACCATTTCATTTTTTGGTATGGTACCTTTCAATGGTAAAAATTTGAACTGGAGGGTGTCAGATCACAATGTCAACAGGTAGCATCAAAATGTATGTTTAAAACTTACATTGATGCACTTCATCTTTATTATACTCCTTTTCAATTAAAGTCAATTTTCCCTTGGGCTATATATATATATATTATATTATATATATATATATATATATATTATATATATATATATATATATGTCGTATTGGCTCGGTTATAGGCCGCACCCAAAAAGTTAGGTGCTTTTTTAAAGAAAACTTTAGATTTTTAGAAAAAATACACATTAGTGGAATAGTAAAACAGTATTCCAACTAACACGGTCTTTTTAACATTTTTGGTATCTATTATGCAGTTAGTCAACATATGTTACATACATACAGAAAACCAATAGCCATTTTAATGTACCTTACTTATAGATATATCCCGTTGCCCCTAAATATGCTGCCACTCTGCCCCCTCCAGATATGCTGCCACTTTTCTGCCCCCATCCAGATATGCTGCCACTCTGCCCCCATCCAGAATATGCTGCCACTCTGCCCCATCCAGATATGCTGCCATTCTGCACCCTCCAGATATGCTTTACACTCTTGCCCCCCTCCAGATATGCTGCCACTTGCCCCCCCAGATATGCTGCCCTCTGCACACCTCCAGATATGCTGCCACTCTGCCAGCTTCAGATATGTGCCACCTGCCCACTCCAGATATGCTGCCACTCTGCCCACTCCAGATTATGCTGCCACTGTGCCCCTCCAGAGATCTGCCACTCTGCTCACCAGTATGCTGCCACTCTGCTCCCCAGATAGCTGCCCACTCTGCTCCCCCAGATATGCTGCCACTTGCCCAAACCCGATATGTTGCACTTCTGCCCCCCCAATATGTTGCACTCTGCAACCCCCCCCCCGAGATGCTGCTGCACCTCTGCCCCCCCCAAATATGCCCTATCCCCATAGACTCTTACCAATGCAGGACCCCTGTGTGGCTTAGCGGGGTTGCCTGGGGACATCTGCACCGAAAGTTGTCACGCGTAATCGCGCAGACGTTCACCGGCTGCAGCGATGCGAGCGTTAACAAACTCCGCTGCCGGCACATCTGCTCGATGTGCTTTAACAATCTCCCTTGCTGGCACTCCCTCCGTGGAAAGTGCTGGCAGAGGAGGCTGTCTCAGCGCATCGCGTAGATGTCCACGGCTGCCGGAGAGTATAGGATCCAGGTCCCCTGCAGCGCTGCAGGGGATCTGGATCCTAACCCTGCCGCCTGGAATACGAATTGCGCCTTCCTGCGCTAAACCCTGATTCGGGCAAATACGGTATATACAGCAAATAAAGTTGATGCACTCAGCGGGTCTTCTTTTTATAAAATGTATTACCTTGGTGAAGGTATTATATATGTGTGTGTGTAATACTGTATAAAATTTGCATTTTAGCAAGTTTGGATCACTACTTACCTAAAAATATCATCTTTGACCAAACTAAGCAAAGCTGATGCTCCTCCAAAAGAATGGCCCATGATGGCTACCCTACTGAGATCAATCCTGCCCTAAGAGAGAGTGTGTAAGAGAGTCAGACAGCAAATTTGGAAATCATGCACATCTTTTTAAAACCCACTCATACAGCTCAGCATATTAATACTTGATACCGTCAGATTGTGCAGTTGGAAGTCTGTCACAGTGATGCTAGATTCTATCATTCCTGCATTGATGTTTTCAAGGACCCGAACAGCTTTAACACACTCCGTTGCTCTTTGATGTAGCTTAAGTAAAAATAGGGAAATAATGCATTGGTAAATAATAATAAAAATCAAAGCCAAAACTGTTGCAGAATATTCATGATGTTAACGAGATGATGGGAGCACTATAAGTGTATGTAGAAATAAGTCACTGAATGTTGCATATCTTTTTCTATTAATTATTTATATAGAAGCAAATTCTGAAGTAAAAAAGACAAATTAACAGCCAGTCAAGGGCCCTTTTTACAAATGTATAATTTAGATGTTGAGTGGGTAATGGTTCTAAATAAAGGCATCAAAATGGTTGGCCTGCAACTTGGTTTGATATGTTAGCGATGGTTATCTGAATTATGTCTTCTTTCGATATACATTGTCCCAACTATAGAACCCATAGTAAAAACACAATTGCCCATGAAGAATATCCTGACATTCAAATGTAACAAATGAAAAGAAGTTGTACCAAAGTACAAAAGTACAAAATGGTTGAAAGTGTAAAGGTCCCACTCATGGGTTGTAGCTACAAAAGACACAAAAGCACAGCTAGAATTATGCATGGGCTCGTGTTCTATTACGGTAAAGCAGTAATGTAGTCTATAATCAGTTATGTCTGTGAACCTTTGAAGAGAAGACCTGATAGAGCAGAGTGCCGGAAATGTATACTCTATCTAAAGATTCAGAGGTACCTGGTAGTTTCGGAGATAAAACTCTTTCATTCCGGGATCCACTTTTCTAAATGGAACCCAGACCTTCTGTGGGTGCCCTTGGGAATGTGTGTGGGGTAGATCCTCAAAATAATATGTGGCACATGCTGACCCATCCCTGTGATTTAACAATTATAATGGTAAAATACGCACCCAAAATAGAGCAATATTTTATGCTGCACCCACTGACTTCTCTAGGTGAAATTTTAACAATATTACGGAATAATCCAGCCATGCACTTTTATGCATATCATGGCATTAGAATCCATTCTCAGGATTTGCTCCCCTCCTAGATATCTGCCTGCCAGGAGATGCATTTCAATAGGGTGCACAGGGACCAGGCACAGTATGAACAGATCACAATAATTTCAGCAACAAGTAGTACTGAGTCACTCAGTAATTCAAATCAATATCCGTGAAAGCTCACTTTAGACATAAGATCCTTAAAACACCAAAGATTCCATGTATTTTGTATTTGCTATTGTGTTTAAACCACAGATAGATATTGTATGTATGTAGAGGAGTGGACTGCTCTTTCAAATATGTTTTCTTTTTAATCTTTTTTGTTATTACCCACTTTCATGTATGTAACAGTTTTCTGCAGTGTAGTTGTAAAGACAATTATAAATGAGCAGTTTTGGATATCCCTTGGTTGTTTGACCTTACAATACCATATCTCTAATAAATAATACTTCCTTATGTCAACAACATCTGTCTGTGCTGGATATCGCACGTTTTGCAGGTTTAGCTCTTCTCGATAGGGTTAACGTGAAATGGCTTGGACAAACTTCATTTAATCGTAAGCTTGCACAGAATATGAAAAAGTTGATGACCAAGCTTTGTTTTAAGGTGGACAGCAATTTCAAGTTTTAGCTTTCCACAGAAACTAACTGACCCATTGATAGCCAAACCAACCTTACTTTTAAAATATATAAACCAGATAACGGATTTACATTTATATTGCCCCTACAGTGTATATATATATATATTAACATTGTACTATTCATTTTGAATTGTTCAGTAACTCACCTGTGTTCCACGGCAGCCACCAGAAAGCCATGCGACGCCAACTCACTACACAATGAAGAGTACACTGCCCTAAGTAACAAGAATAGAAAGATTTAATTTCCAAATAAATAGATGTTGTGAGACTACAACCATGTATTATGTGCTCCTAACCCTTTGTCCGGCTTTGTAATTACAAGTTAGAATACCTTAACTAGACAAGTTATCTAAGGAAAAAATATGAGGGTTTGGTTTGAGTTCAAGTTATTTATATTATGGGGTTAAATGTTCACCTGAAGGCTCCAAGCCCGTGAGAAAAGATTATGAGTGGTCTCTTGTCTGTTCCATCCAGAATCGGCCCATTCCACGAGACTGGTATTCGACTGCGACCTATATGCAAAAAAAATAATCCGTACAACTAATGTATGTAGGCCGGGGTAATAAATAATGATGTAAAGACATTTAAATATTTTGTATTAGTTTAGCATACAAGTTTTTCATTTATGGATGTTTTAAGTGTGGTGGAACACAAGGCAAGGTGTGCCCTCTGAGAGCAAGTCTCTCTTCTACCAGCCCTGTAACTAAAGAGACACTTTAATGTCCCATATAACACGTTTCATCTGTAATAAATAAAAAATAACATAATTTCAGCTTTCAGCACCCACACTGAGGCGCTCGGTATAACAGTATGCTTTTAGTGCGTATACATGCGTGTATATTTTTAGGCATACCTGCAAGCTTCATGGTGATTAAATTATTTCCTCTGAGATAAAGGTTATGCACCAGAGGCTTAAATATAATAATTTTAAAAATAGTCACTAACGGTATCCAGGAGCGAAGTAACCACGACGAGAGCTAAGTGGCCCTTGCAATATATTAATACAGATTTACGGCAACTGGGATTCATCGATTTTAATCATCTTTCTATAATTTTACATGTCACTGTAGGGGTTAATGTAAAGATCTAAATTACACAGGAATCAATCATTTATAACCCATTTTCAAATGGCAAGAAAAAAGAACTTGAGTAACGCACGAAGCACTATACACCTTTGTGAGTTTACTATATATTCATCATTTTTTGCATGATTAGAGTGCCATTCTACACTATTATTGTTTTTTTCCCTATTTTTTGTCTTACATGAGTGCCCCCTGGTGGCTGTATATTCAAATGTGATTGAAGAAGCAAGTTAGAATGAACACCTATGTGGCCAGGTAATGATAAAGCCTGAACAAATAGAGCAGGCTGACATGAGGTTGTGGGGACAAGTTAGGGTTAATATAATGTATTGCAGGTTAGGCTAAATAGGTCATAGAAAGGTCAGGTTAGCTGTTATAAAAAAATAATAAAAAATAGGTGCTTATATAACTTTAAGTCATCTGCGCTTGCGCTAGCGCTTTGCTGCGTTTTTAGAGTGGCTCGTGCTGCCTTTGGGTGCCTGCGCGGGTGCCTCGCGCCGCGCTAAAGGGCGGGCTTTGTCACTTACCTGGCGATCGGCTGAGCGATTACTGCACTGACCGTAGAGTCTGGTGAGCAGTAGCGAGGTGGTGAGCCAAAGAATCAACATGGAAGAGTTGATGAAGATGCGACCTCCCACCCACCCTTATGTTATTTTTATATATTCTTATTTGTCGTGGCTTTTATCGGGGTAAAGTTGCCCTATTTATTATGGGGTGAACTGTTAATATTGATATGCTGGCTGGCTTTCAGGGCGGTTGGCAAGGTTAAAGTGTTTATATGGTGCTCTGGGCTTGTGCCAAGGGCTTGTGTTTATTTAGATTATATTGGTTACAGAGTTTGAGAAGTTACAGTTTATGGTTGTTGTTAAATTGGTGAAACTAAATAAAAGCCACAGCCTGATTCATCCAAAACAATGTGTATGTCTTTATTTATAATGGGTTTTCATTTAGTGGTTTATGTCCCTTACAACCTCATGCAATGTGACTGTGCTGAACCACGATCCATGGCTGACAATTTTGTAGAGTAAGTCATTAGTTTAGGAATGGATGTTTGTAGTTGGTCCATGTGTGACTTGGGACATTAATTAAGTGTATTGGCTCCCTTGGTGAAGTATGTGGATGACAGAGGTCACTAGACGTAAGCGAACCTAGATTGACCATCTACCAGACTACAGCGACACACACTGATCCGATCCGCCGCTCCAGGGTGCTGAAGTGTGTGGCCATGGGCTGGGTATGACTAGTCGCATGCATAAAAAGTTAGTGTACAGCTCTGCATATCCAGACGTCGGCCGCACTTACCAGCTGGCCGCTGGCATTAAAGTGCCAAGGCTGCCTCGTCATTATCAATATGGCCCTGCGCACATATATATATATACATATATATATATGCAGTGTTAGCAAAATATCTATATGCATGTATAGATCTATGTTATTCTTACCATAACTCCATATGCCACACGACAAAATATAAAACATTTACTTTGTTTACCCCCTTAGCATACACACATACCGAATATCAATGAAGCCCCATACTGTGCCGCTTTGCTCTCCATGCCTAAAGAGCTGACCAGTCCCGTCGTGTACTCTGTACTTGGTGCCCATAGGGGGTGCTGCTGGTCACGGGAAGAGCCACTGGGATAGTAGAAGCGGAAAAAGCTGCCCTGCACGTAGAAAACAAGCAGATAATACAGCTGAATATTACACGAAAACAAAACATCCCTCGCTGCACAGAACGCCGGCCCTACCCGTTGCCTGCCATGTCAGAGCATATACCTCCTTGCCAAGTCCCACCATGATGTCCGTGCAGCCCACGGAGTGCGGCCCGGTCACAGATGGCAGCCTGAGGGACATTGGAACCCCCATGACTGTCGACGCTAGTTTAATACCGAAAGACTGCTTTCACATTAGGACTGTCGCAAAGTCCAGAGAAGGAGGAGATTGCGAAATGCTGGAGCTTTTTATTATTAACCCTGTCTGCCATCAACAGAATCCCTTACAAACATAATGGCAAACGGGATGGGGAGTGAAATTCTCTGGGTGTTAGCTGTAAATTGCTGGGGTTGAATGTCTAAAAAAAATATTTGAGCGTCCACATATAGGGGTATTCACTAAGTTTCCAAAACAATATAAATCGCTAATGCTTGTGATAGTCTTCATTATGTTTGCGGCGGGAAAATATGTTTGAGGTAAATGTGTATGCGTTGGCGAGTAATGGGAACTTGTGTAGCCGTCAATAATTACCGGTATATGCGAGCACAAATCATTGTTTCATGGATAAAAATGTATTGAATTGTATTGTTTTTGTGGTAAACACCCACCCTGAATGGTGTATTTGTTAACCCATTCAATATCCTAGCTTTTTGTCATACCATATATTTCTCCAAATCTGTAAATTCTCGTTG
The DNA here is from genome assembly GCA_009364415.1 of Spea multiplicata. NCBI lineage: Eukaryota > Metazoa > Chordata > Amphibia > Anura > Pelobatidae > Spea > Spea multiplicata. Next base: position 11,296 of record VKOC01000937.1, on the reverse strand, counting down.
TTATTTTTGGCTTTGGATGTATGTAATGTAAGAAGCACTATGTAAATTGCTGGCACTAAAAATATATTAATCACACAGCTTTACTTAGGGTTACTTCTACAAGTTGGGTGCCACTGCTGAAAAAAATACTGGTCGGTATCATCCACATATGCGTAGTTTCTTAAATTCTTTGTGAATAATTTACATACATAATTTTTATTTTTTACAGATTTTGGTTTGTAGGGTTTCAAATGGTTTTTTTGTATGTTTTTTCGTGTATGTTATAGGTGGAGTAAAATGTTTGTGGGTACTTTTCACTATTATCTTTACTTTTTATTTTGGGGTCTTTGTAGATGTTTGGGTCTCTTGTTGCAACCAAGGACAAAAACTTTGTTTTCCCCTCTTCTCACTTAGATCCCTACTGAAGCTGATCACATAGTAGTGATCCCTATAGCCATACGTTCCCAATGTGATCAGCAAGCTGGGGTCATCAGCCCAGCTTGTTAGACCCTGTGGGAACCCATTTAACCTCTTTGTGATGATGGACACTGGGTGACTTACTATCACGACCCGTCCCTTTAAGCATTGGCAAGGCTAACATCAGGCTATCAGTCAAAATTTATGAGAGAGAGCAGAAAATGAACGCTTTCATGTTACAGGGATTTCAATCGATGATGTCACCAGGGCATCCCCCCACTCTGATCAGGTCTCTTAGCAGGTTTCCCTACTGCTGATCACACTGGTTAGTGTGTTTAGTTGTGTTTTTACTTTGCTGGCATAGGGAAACACCAATTTTGCTAACACTGCAGTGGGATCACTGCCAAAGTTTTAGCAGTTTGCTGGTCTGGAGCATTTTATTGAATCATAAAGCGTACTTAGTTTTTTTTTTATACACGGTTAGACCTAGTTACCTATTTTTTTAGATGGATGATTGTTATTATGTTCTGATATGTAAAACCATTTAATTCAAATAGGGTGTACAAAAAATCTTTGTGTTTGTCTACTAATCTCCCTGGTCCCTTCCCCATCTAGCGTACCTTATCCATGCAGCATCGCAGGGGTTGACAGAAGCAGAAATTCGTAGGTTCGCTGTCGGGGTAAAGGGCCGTGCGAATGACTCTACTGGTCGCCCCCAAGGGTCTTTTTCACTTCTGACGGCGAGCCTACGTATTTCCGCTCCTGTTAACACCTGCGATGCTGCGTAGATAATGGGAGCCGAAATCCGTAGGTTCGCCGTCAGGAGACTGATAGGCGACGAATAGTCTCACTCACTGCAGGTGACCGATAGGCTCACTTGCACTCCTGATGGTGCAACTTGGCCTGACTCTATTGGTCGCTCGTACAGACTTAAAATCCTGGTGCCGCAACTTGGCCGGGAGAGACAATGGTCCCCCCAGCTCCAAGAGTTAAAAGTCCGTACGAATGACCAATAAAGTCGCTGGTACGGACCATTAACTGCTGGAGCAGGGAGACTAGTGGTCTCTCCTGGCCAAGTTGCGGCACCAGGATTTTGAAAGTCTGTACGAGCCACTCTATTGGTCGCCAGCAGGGGGCTCGTCTGCCATCAACCAATGAAGTACAGGTGTACTTCATTGGTTAATGGCAGAGGAGGCCCCTGCAGGCGACCAATAGAGTGGCTCGTATGGACATTTAAAATCCTGGCGCCAAAGCAGCTGCGTAGTCCGTACCGCGTTAACCCTGTATTAACCCCTTCTACAAAAATTGGCAAAAACGAAGAAGAAAAAAAAAAAACGAACACAAAGCATGTACGGGTGAATTTTTTCGCAGAAGATGAACACATGTCCAAGCCTAGGTGGAACTATGACTTTACGCCATAACATAATCATGAAAATACTGCAGTTCTTTACTTTTCAGAAACCATTATTCCGTGACTGCTAAATACCGTACTTGCTTGATTATAAGAGGACCCTGACTATAAGACGACCCCCCAACATTTGAATATTAATTTAGGAAAAAAGAAAAGGCCTGAATATAAAACTACCCTATAGGAAAAATGTTTTACTAGTAAATATTAATTCACATGTAAACTATTTTTTCATATTTAATAAAAACTAGACTAGCCATATACCCCCTGTATGCCACTCTGCCCCAGATTAGCCTTATATCTCCCAGTAATGCACATCTGCCCCACAGATATGCCTTATGCCGCCTTATATGCCACTCTGCCACAAGGTATGCCTTATACACCCCTATATACCACTCTGCCTCATGCGCTGGAAGGTCATGTGATGCCGGCACTCCGTCATAGAAGCCTTAGAGGAAGTGCCGGCAGCAGCGGAAGTTGTCTGCACGCATCCCGCATACGTCCACCAGCTGCCAGAGAGAAGGATCCGGGTCCCCTGCAGCGCTGCGGGGGATCTGGATCTTAGTCTTGTAGTCAGACCTCTAGTTGAGAAGACGAGCTTGAATATAAGACGATGGTTATTTTTCAGAGCACTCTGGCATATAGGGGGTATAAGGCATTTCTGGAGGCAGAGTGCCATATAGGGGGTTAAAAGGCATTTCTAGAGGCAGAGTGGCATATAGGGGGTTAAAAAGGCATATCATGGGGCACTCTGCCTCCAGAAAAGCCTTATGCCCCCCATATAATACAATCCCCTTCGACTTACCACTGCTTCTGACTCCCTGGTGTCTGGTGGGGGCAGCGGGTGGAGGACAACGTTCATGAAATCAAAGGCGCCGGCGTGCACGCAGGACAATGGCTGTGCCTCAGCACTTTGTCGAGACCCAAAACCGGGACTGGACAGTTGGGGGCATGCTTTTGCGCAATCAGCAGCCCTTTTACAATCCAGGTTATTAATTTTACATTTTTAGTGCAGGATTTTTTTTTTTACAAATGAGTTTATTTCTGGAAATCCCCCTCCACTGGCTGAAAATTGAATTAGATTTGATGGCTTAGTGGATCAATGATGGATGGCACTGAAAAGATAAGTGATGATATTTTCCCCACAGATTTACATTTAGAGGATGGTTGGGTGGCCTCACTCCTTTACTTAGGGAACTTGGTTTTATTTTCTGCTTTACCCGACCCCATCCTTGCCCTGTGGGATGTATGGGGAAGAGTAAAATAAAAAATTAAATGGGTCCATGCCAGTTTTTTAACCCCCTTTGTCTCCAGTAAGCAGGGGGTGGCAAGAATAAATGGTTTAAAGAGAATGTTGTGAATATAATGGACATGTTTTTCTTCCTGTGTTTTTTTCCCTTTTGCCGACATTTTACATCACTACTTCAAGCAGCTAATCAATGACAGTAAAGAGTATATCACATGACAGGTGATGTGTTTGGCTAAACAAATCTCCTGCACAACAAATATCTGAGGGGTGAGTAAAGGGTCTAATGCATTTGGGGGATTCTACATTGCACACATCAGTTTAAAAGTACCTCTGAGCCACCATGATGGCGCTAAAAGGCAAAGGTGGTCAAAAAGAAACAAAGTACAAGGAGTGGCCGCTTTTCCAGGTGCCACAAGGTGATTGGTGCACTTCACAGCAATATACCTCCTTGTGCTTCTTTACTTAACCAGAAGTAGATATAATATTAGCACATGGTACAATCTCTGACATTCCCCATGCTCAAACATCCCTAGTTATGGCACTGAATTCACCCTCTAACTCCCACTCTAACTCAACCATCCACATATATGCAGGTTAGTAGACTTGTGGGTGTGTTAGTTTCCAGACAACAAATTTAGTTTTACCACTATACGACTGTAGCTCACTACTAGTTGGAGGCATCCTACCTTCTAAGTAGTAGGCAGGGCAAGGTTCAGCCTTCCTGCACAAAATTCCTCCTCTCTAGGAACAGGTAAGCTTAACACTGAGCCGCAGAGCTGCACACGTTGTTGGAGTGAATGTGTCGATGTATGTGTGTGTAAGTATATATTGTTAGTGTGGCTGTGTATGTATGTAAGTGTATGGTTAACAACTGTTTGATGTTAAACAGGTGTGTGTATTTATGTGTATGTTGTAAGAGTGTGTGAAAGCATATGTGAGTAAAGTGTTAGTCAGTATATGTACGTTTATGTATATGTATGCCGTTAGAGTGGCTGAATATATGTATATATTATTAATGTGTTGGGGAGGTGCAATTAAATTGTGAAGCGCGAACCACGGCAGAGCGGGAATACGGACGCCTCCCACTCCCAACACACGACTCCGGCAACAAGGTAAGTAAGGATAATGAGAAGTAGGGAGAGGGGGTAGATAGGGGCAGAAAGGGGGGGGCAGTAAGAAGGGGCAGAGGTGGTAGATAGTGAGAAGGGGCAGAGGGGGCAAGGCAGTGGGAAAGGGCAGAGGTGGTAGATAGTGAGATAGAGCAGAGGGGTAAGGCAGTGAGAAAGGGGAGAGGGGATAGACAGTGAGAAAGGGGGAGAGGAGTTAGATATAATCTAATATTCTGACTATGAGACTAAGATCAAGACCTCCCGCAGCGTTGCAGGGGACCTGTATCCTCCTGTCTGGTAACCTGCCCCCCAAACTTGACGGTGCTTCTGACTCCCTGGTGTGTAGTCGGGGCAGCGGGTAGACGTCTACGCGATTCGCGTAGGCAACTTCCACTGCAGCCGGAAGAAAGTGCGGTTAGCAGCGGGGTTTGTCTGCGTCCGTCGCACAGACCTTCCCCAGTTGTCAGAGAGGAGAGTTCCCCGCACCGTTGCGAGGAATTCTTTCTGACAACCAGAGGGTAGTCTTATAATCGAGCAAATACTGTATGTGCTCACTTGCTGCCTAATATATCCCACCCACAATATTATCAGTGTTATTCAATTCACCTGTCAGTGGTCATAATGTAATGGCTGATTGGTGTATTATTATTATTATCACTATTATGTTTCAAATAACCCATAAAAAGTCTTCATAGCATGTATGTAATAGTAATTTTATTAATTAGTATGAAAAATGAAAAGTGACATCTACATTGTTTCATCTTTAACATAAACAAATTACACTTTTAAAGTAATATCTAAAGAGCCTGGTGTGACGTATCTAATGCACAGAATTAAAAACTCTTATTGAAGATAGTTATGTATTTAATTTAAACAGATATACATGGCAATATTCATAATACAATGAGAAAACACTTTTAAACATGATTCTTGGTCAGTGGCGTCACTACAGGGGTCAAGGAGGGGCAATTGCCCCCCCCCAGGTCATTCCTTGCCCCCCCCTGTTGCCCCCGCCAAATTTGGAACCACCCAACGGATTGCCCAGGACAGTCCCGCAATGGGACTTTAAGTCCCGGGCAGCCTCAACGCTTTTTTTTTTGACGCGGAGGAGAGAGAGGGGCGCCTAGCAACCACTTGGCCCCCTCAGTCTCCTCCACAAGGCCTCTACCTCCATCGCGGTGCCGGCGTTTCATGCTGAACGCCAGAATATCACGTCATATCCGGCACTCAGCAGTGAAGCAGAGCAGGAAGACGGAAGTCTCGTTCTCCGGCCGCAGGACCTAAAGGTGAGTGAACTACAAAGGGGGAGAGGGTAGATAGTGAGTAGGGAAAGAGGAGGGAGAGGGGTTAGAAAGTGATAAGGGAGGTAGAAGGGTTAGAAAGTAATAAGGGAGGGAGAAGGGTTAGAAAGTGATAAGGGAGGGATAAGGGGTAGAAAGTGATAAGGGAGGGGGAGGTGGTAGAAAGTAGAAAGGGTAGTAAGAATATTAACTAAGTAAAGTGAATGAGTAAGTATGAATTAATATGTCGATGCATTGTCTGAATGAGTGGGAGTATGAATTAATGTGTCAATGAATTGTCTGAATGAGGGAGAGCATGAGTTAATATGTGGATGAATTGTCTGAATGAGGGAGAGCATGAGTTAATATGTGGATGAATTGTCTGAATGAGGAGAGCATGAGTTAATATGTGGGTGAATCGTCTGAATGAGGGAGAGCATGAGTTGTCTGAATGAGGGAGAGCATGAGTTAATATGTGAATCAATTGTCTGAATGAGGAGAGCATGAGTTAATATGTGGATGAATTGTCTGAATGAAGGAGAGCATGAAGTTAATATGTCGATGAGTTGTCTGAATGAGGGAGAGCATGAGTTAATGTGTGGATGAATTGTCTGAATGAGGGAGAGCATGAGTTAATGAGTATGTGTGTATCATAGATGTATAATTGTGGAAGGGCAAAGATGGCACTAGCAGGATGTTTGAGCCTTGGGGACAAAGATGGCAGGCTGTTTGGGGACAAAGTTCACTTGTGCTGGGCTATTTGGGGACAAAGATGACAAATCTTATGTGTGTTATCTGGGTGCTGGCCAGGATTTATGTGGGCAGTGTGGACGCCAGGGCTGACTCTGGGGTGTGCAACCTGGGATCAATGCCTGTAATTTATGGGATTTTAAATATACCTTTATTGCCGTGTTTTTATGTGGATTTCAATTGATCTATACCTGCAAAGCTGGGTTTGTGTGTTATTCTGTAGATCCATATCGGCTTTGCTATGTTTCCATGCATTATTTATGTATACTGGCAAATACAGGGTTTGTATGTCTTGTTCAGTTGATTCATACCTGCAATGCTGTGTCCATGTATTTATTGATGTATAACTGCAATCTTATGTTTCATACATTATTATTGTATACCTGCAAATACAGGATTTTTGTGTCTGATTCTGTTTATTTGATATATACCTTCCGTGCTGACATCACAAGTGAAATTCAATTGATCTATACATGCAAAGCTGGATTTGTGTGTTAATGTGTTGATCTATACGTGCTATCGGCAGCAGGGACTAATATTAATAAATATTGGCAACTGGGGCTAATATTAATATATATATAAGCAGGATCTAATATTTATATATATCGGCAGCAGGGTCTAATATTTTAATATATACGTCGGCAGCAGGATCTAATACTAACGAAACTGCCAGTTCAGCTGTAATTTTTAAATCATATTTCAATCATAGTCTTTACTTCAAAGAGATAAGTACTCATTATATAGTTAAAAATGCATGTCTAACGCATATATACGATGGGGCCATCACATAAATCAATAATAAAGGGAAGGGCTTGCTGGGGGCATTAATACAAATAGTGGTGGCTGGAGGCAATCATACCAAAATTGTGCTGGCTGGGGCATCAATACACAAAGGTTAAAAACACTAAGGGGGTATAAACGACAATGCAGTGTGAAAAATCCACCCTGATGTAGATGTCTGTGACGTAGATGTCTGGTGTGTGTGTGTTTGGATGTGGGTGTGGTGTGGTGTTTGGTGTACCGCTGTGGCAGAGACCTGTCCTGGTGTTGTGTTGTGTTTGGGTGTCTGGTGTGGGCAGAGCCTGTGCTTGTCGCTGGCTGTGTGTGTCTGGGTGTCAGTGTGTGACATGAGCCTGTGCTTGGTGTGCTTGTTTGGGCTGTGTCGGCTGTGGGGCAGAGCCTTGTCCTGCTGTGTGTGTTTGGGATGTCGGTGTGTGGCAGAGCCTGTCCTGGTGTGTGTGTCTGGGTGTCGGTGTGTGACAGAGCCTGTGTTGGTGTGTGTGTTTGGTCATCTCTTTCCTCGCACTTAACTTACAATAGGAATTATTTAATTTATACTTATCCAGAGATAAAATGCCCTCCTGAAGTTGTAGTGACTTCAGGGGACAAAACATTCAAGGCCCTGAAAGCATTTAGTTGAAAAGTTTTGTGTTATTTACTCTATAATATTTATTTCAAGGATTAGGCGCACTAAATTGTGGCTTCAGACTTCCCATGTTGAATGATCAAGTATTATGTTACTCCAATAACTAAAGCATCATTCCATATCACATTACTTTTGGCAATATATATATATATATATATATATATTTTTCAGTGGTATGATTTAATGGTGAAAAATTATTCAATGCCCCCCCCAGTTTGACTGTGGTATCTTGTGTGCCCCCCCATATATTGTTTCTAGAGTTGCCACTGCCAACGGAGCAGGTAAGTAGCAAGTTTTAAACAGTCTCTTTAATGAGAAGGTGTGAACGGCATAACGAGGGACCAAATCAACAGGCAATCAGATAAACTTGAGGAAAAGCTAAGGGGTTTGATAACGGAGAATCCTTTATCACAATCAACAGAACAGGAGACTAAATGGGGATGAAGTGCAGAGGTCTGTAAACAGAGAATCAGTCAGCTTAGTATAATAAGCGGTAGACAATAGGGAAATCCTTACAACAGTCCAGGTCAGTAATGGAGAGGATGATGCAGGGTGCTTCGTTCAGGACACGGAGACAGTTAAGCAGAAAAGTCTCCAGGGAATACAGCTCTGGTCTGGATCACCTGTAGAGACAAGGTAAGTGTGCAGCATGATTGTTAAGACAATTGAAGTGCCCAGAATCACTACCTAATGAGGTTTAAGTAGAGAGTGATCTCATTAGGTAGTGATTAATTAATGGAACAGTACCTATAATGTAGAGAACATGACACCTATATTAGTCCGATGCAAAAGGGAGGTATGCTGGTAAGAAAGGAAGAAATAATCAAAACAGGTGTAAGACCTATGCGGCACAGAAAAGAATGTGAAGTCTTCAACAGTGGGATGCAAGGCCCTCAACCAAATGGTGTGTAGAGAGTATAGAGCAAATTTTCCGCAATACATGCTGGGGATGCGGGTACATCCTGTGGAAGTATCAAAGGCGGGATTCAAAGCCACATTAAAATCCTCCAACATGAGGACCCCTTCCTGGAAGCCAGTCAGTTCTTTCAGGTAAATATAAGGAATAGTTCTGGTTTGCTATGAGCCCTTTCACCAGCAGATGTCTCCCCTCTTGGTCTATGTGTGTAGCCAATTCCTTAAAAGACGCGTATTTTGAGATAAGGATGGCTGTACCCTTAGTTTTCCCTAGTGGGTAGCAGCTAAAGAAGCCAGTGGGGTAAAACCGGTTAGTGATCTTAGGCATGGGAGCCCCATGAAATTTTGTCTCTTGTCGCAGTTCCCTCAGCAAATTTGAGCGGTTTTCAGGTGTATTGAAACCTCTGGAATTAATTGAGAGTAGGCTGATGTTCACATATTGTAAGGGGCCCCGGCGCAATGGCAGAAAGTAGACATAAGAGGAGCAAGAAGATGAGATATGAGAAGAAGGGAGAAAAAAAAGGGGGTGAAGGTAAGGAGGGATGGGGTAATAAGTGGCCAATAGGCCATAGACTTCACAAACCACACCTGCCGAGAAAACTGAGCAACCACCTTACAACACTGCAAGGAGGGCTGACTCGGCTACACAAGGGTGTTACTGTGTTGTCGACCACACCAGAGACGGTGAGCTGTATCCAGGAACATATGTGAACAAGTGCCAATTAATAGAGTAACAAAATAAAATAACACAACCAAACACTTGAGCAGTAAACAATCTGCGTCCCGCCGCTCGCAATAATGTAATCCAGATATCAGATAATCCCAATAAAGAGGGCGATAAACATCAGAAAAAAACATACATATAAAATACATATACTAATTTCAAATATAAACAGAAACATATAGGAGTTCTCCCCCTGTAGTATATCATACCTGTAGACGAGGGAGTCTCTGTGTATGTGTAACTCTGCACCTTCTAGGTGCAGCTCCCGAGCCGAGATTACGCTGAATCAAAAAAAAGGAAATTTATACAAATATATAATAATTGCAAATATAAACGGCAACACAAAGAAGTTATTCCCCTGTAGTGTATCTTGTGAAATGTAGATAGGAGAGGTCCCGTGTGTGTGTCCTGTCTAGGTTCAGCTACCAATCCTACCACACCGTTGAATCAGACAGCCTATAGTGCAGGGGACGGGAATGCAGGAAAGCCAGGGTATTTGAGCCGGGGGATCTATAATTAGGCTGAACATTCGCACCTCAGCAAAAACAAACCACTGTCCAATGTGAAGGGGCATATAGTAAAAGCACCCTTGAGGCAACACCTAAAGAGCGTGTTGGAGAGTGATATTGTGTGTGCGCAACTCCATGCATATACGTAAAACTGCATTGAATTAGGCAATGTTAAATACAGGGATTGAGAAGATATTTAGGGCTTGTGAGCTAAGAGGCACATGCTCAGATGCAATACTCATTAAAAAAAAGTCAAATATAAATGGAGACATATAGGAGTTATCCCCCTGTAGCGCATCATGTGGAGTGTAGACGAGAGTCTCCGTGTATTTGTAACTCTGCGCCTTCCAGGTGCAGCTCCTAAGCCCACAATAACGCTGAATCATATAATTAAAAAAAAACATTATACATACATAATAGCCTACATATAATAATTTGAAATATTAACAGAGACGGATAGGAGTTATCCCCCTGTAGTGTATCATGTGAAGTTTAGACAAGAGAGTTTCCGTGTATGTGTAACTCTGCGCCTTCCAGGTGCAGCTCTTAAGCCCACAATAACGCTGAATCATATAATTAAAAAAAAACACATACATATAGCATACATATAATAATTTTAAATATTAACAGAGACGGATAGGAGTTATCCCCCTGTAGTGTATCATGTGAAGTTTAGACGAGAGAGTTTCCGTGTATGTGAAACTCTGCACCTTCAAGGTGCAGCTCCTAAGCCCACAAAACGCTGAATCAGATAATTAAAAAGGGGGAGATGTCACATAAGCATTAAGTCCCAGGCATGCGTCTGTAGGTGCCGAAGCAATATTGCCATTTAAGATGAACACATTATGTGTTTCGGGAATGTAGATACGTGAGGAACATGAAACAAAGGCAGATCCTGTTCGAGGAGCCAACTATGCTGAGGAGCCAAACTATGATGGCTTCCTAAGCTCTGTTTTAGCCGTCTGCCATCTTGGTTTTTTAGCCATGATCCATGGCTCGCTTCACTTGTGAGGCTTCTGTGGATTCTGCAAAGCCACGCGAAAATGCAGGTATTTAAAAGCATTGCATCGTGAGTCCTTATATAATACGGGCTTTGACGTGAAGGGGTTAAGCCTCCATGGCTTCTAACAGTATCTTGTCCACGATTTCCATAGTGGATTACAATAAGCACATGCAGTGGCGGAACTACCGGGGTCGCAACTGCGACCGGGCCCTGGAGTTCTGCCAGTCAGGGGGGCCCAAGGGGTGCCGAGCGGTTGCTGAAGACGAACGCTCGGCAACTCTTGGGCCCCCCTGACTGACAGAAATCCAGGACTCCTCTGCTCACCGCCACAGCCGCCTGCCTCAGCGCTGCCCAGCGTTGGGAGCGTGAGGCGTTTGTCTCGGGTGCCGGCGCTTCACGCTGGGCGCCGGCATATGACGTCATACGCCGGCGCTCAGCAGTGAAATGCCGGCACCTGAGACAAACGCCTCATGCTTCCAACACAGCAGTTGAAGGTAAGTGACCGGGGGGGGGGGTGAGAGGGTAGA
>VKOC01000936.1:0-149340 GCA_009364415.1 Spea multiplicata | reverse complement strand
TGCTTACATTCCTTCGGCTTGGTTTGATTTATTTTATTTTCATGCTTTTCTGCCACTGTAGTTAGAAGGAAGTTGCACATACCTTACTGCCTGCTAGTGATTCATTATCACAAACTAGCCTGCCACACATTCAGGAGGAGGCCATTGTGTTATGCGGGCAGCGGAATATCGTGGAAAGGGTTTCGGTTGAACTATCTCTCTTATAAACACCTGGAAGCAAATCAAAACATTTTAAGTGTGAAAAACACACACAAAAAAAAATCAGTAAGGGTAGAGAGTATTAGTATCTGTAAAAAACTAATGTGTGTGCAGTGGCTGGACTCCTTACAAGCTACGAGAGTGACAGTCCCTCCAAGCTGTATTACATATTATTTGATTTAATTATTTTTTGCCAACACGGGTGTCTATTTTACCTAGGGAAACATTCAGTGGCGTATAATGGTCTATGCTGCAATGGGCCGGGATAAGCCATCGTATTCCAGGGTGGAAGGAGGTGGTGAAGGTTCTGCCCAATTATTACTTAGTGTTTTATATAGCACCATAGAATGGGTAGACAGGACAACAAGTAACATAACAACTTGACTTAAAGAAACAATAGATGAGCAGGACCCTCCTCAAACAAGCTTACAATCTTGAAATATATTTAGTTTGAATTCCCAAGTCCTATAGTTACGGGACAAAGTAAGGGCGCAATTGGGTTCAAAGCCTTTACTAACAAATTGTTGCTTCATATTCCAAACTTAGATTATTACTTATCGCGTAAAAACAAGTTCATAAAATATTGTGCACTTTCTGTTTCCAAAACAAACTTTTCTAGTATTAACATTAAAAAAGCACCCCAAAAACCTATCATGGTGGCATGGAACGTCATGGAAAAAAAGTAGTGGTGTGCGCTCCTGTGGCAATCCTTCGGGAATGGCCATTCATGATCTCCACACCAGAAGCCTCCCGCGAATACGCAAGACTTCCATTATGAATGTATTGCATCCTTAATGGCAGCCTCACCGAAGAGAAGAGAAAAAATGATCTAGCAGCAAGCCACGGCGCAGTCCCCAGAACCGCCATTAACCCTCCCAGTGTCAGAAGTTTTGCACAACAGCACAATCACGCAAGACTCTATATAGTTATACCAACTGGCTGGCACAGTAAAAAAAAAATTTTTGTGGTATTTCAACTGAACTGGTTTGGGGACCATTTTCATAGTAAAATATTGTTTTGTTTTTCCAAATGTTACTGTATTATTAGTACTAAATATTAGACTATATATCTAAAAGCTCTATCTGTCCTTGAAAAAAAACAATATATCATTTGTGCAGCTGCAAGAAAAAAAAAATTATGGAGAATCATGGTTAAGGAAATGTGCAAAAATGCTGAAAAAGAATTTTGGGCACTAAACACCCTCCGTAAAGAATGGGTTAAAAATTAAATTATGTTTGTCAACCATATATAAACACTGATTTTATTAATTCAATCCAACTTTTGACTTATTTAAACAGATAGCTTAATAATTTTACGCAAAGTAATTTAGCCCCACAGCTCCTAATGACCTGTATTTTTATCTTGTAAATGTGCCAACATTTATCAGGTAACCTTGGCTTCACATAGTAATTATCCAAGTGTAAAAGACTGTTCTTTGGAACAGTGCCATAATCACATAAAAACAGAACACAAAACATCCCTGTTTCTTCTCTAGAATGCCAAATTAATGTTTAACAAGAAACAAACACAATGCCGGTGATTTATAAAAAAAAAAAGGTACTAAAAGCAGATAACAGTCACCTAAAATTGGGCTTGCGCTGAATGATATGTGTAGCTAGAATGATCAGCCTTTACCCGCATTTATGTTGCGAGTGACATATCACTACTTGGATGTGATGGTCTAGGTGATCATATTATAGATTATACTTGATATGCCCAGACTTTATAGCCCACCTGTACCACTGCATACTGTTGCATTTTTTTTACATTTTTTTTTACATTGGAAAAGTTTACGTTTTGCACTTCTACTTGTTTTTGCACCTGAGACCAGTGATGTGTTCATGGAGGTTCATTGCCCTCTCTCTAACTCAGGGCAGCACCCTCAGAAACATGACTGCACATTCTTGGTGCTCCAACTCAAAAGACATGCAGCGTGGAGAAACAGATGGCATGGAGGCATCATAGTAATTAGTATAGGCGTATTATATATATATATATGCTTATAGGGTTGTTTATAAGGCCCAACCAGCCAACTGAAGTGCACTGCGGAGCCGCACTGCGCAGCAGAATGACCAGACCCAAGTAACGCAGCACGGGAAGTAACCCCCCCCCCCAGGACCTGCATCCCTGGGACAGAATAAACCCGCATCCTTCTAACACTTTTATAAATCTCTCCCACTGAGATGATTAAGGCTGCTGCTTAAAGAAATATTATATAAACACAGGGGATTGGATTTATCTAAAAGTAAGAATTTGACATTTATTCGCAGAGCCAGAATATGCAGGTATCTGCACCAAATTGAAACATTTTGCCGTAACATAAAGGTACGAAGCCTGGCAGACTTCTCCTGCAAGATGGCCAAGTCGGCCCTGTAAAATGAATTATTAAATTGGGAGATGATATTCAAAACAACTTTACTATTTATCCTTATGCAGGGCCAATGTAAAGTCACCTGCAATTAACTGTTAAGTGGATAAACCCAACAGACCACGAAGATATTCATGTGATTTGCCTACTTAAGCAAACTTCAAATCTCTTCTCCATTGGCGACATTTACTCTCCAACATTTAGATTTTTACTAATTCCACTACGTCGTGACATCCCTAACTAGATAGACAACGGTTTAACTTAATTAAATTAGCATGTTTATATTAAAATTACTAGCTTATAAAAACCTAAACGCAATATTGAGGTTTTTGGTTGCTTCTTGTATTTACCGTGCAATAACTACCTGGATGCTTGTGTTGTGTAGCAGGACAGTACAAGACATGAATAGCATGGAATCCTAGCTCCAGTTACATGAACTTGCTTTTTTTCTTAAACTATAGTTCAATAAAGCTGTTTGATATACTGTAACTTGAGCTAGGATGCCATGTTTTGGGTACCATGTTTTTATGACCATCACCTAGGTTAAATCATTTAGTTGCTTCTGGTAGGCAGTATGTTGAACAGCTACTTGCCACAAATTTACATTGATGATGAACACAAGAAGGGAGAAATCCTTATAACATGCAATTCCTGTCTCCATATTTACATATAAACACATACAGAGATGCATACAGATATTAAGTCATTGGGAAAACAAAGAGCTGATTCAAAAGCATCCATTTGGCCCAATATGAAATTAACAAATGTTGTACACAACAATAAGAAGTAATTTAGATGATTTCACAGAAATTCCTACATACATCTCCTTATTTGTAGATAGAAACACTAAGCTGTGTGCACCATGTAGTCAGATATTTTGTATAGTGTCTTTAGAATGGTCACACACCAGGCTGTACCACGTAACCTCACAGTAACTAAACAAATTATATGTCATTGAAATACATGTTGTGATTAACTCAACAGTCAAAGTAGCACTATAGCCACAATAGCTGCTTAAGACACTAAAAGAGGCACCAGAACAAAAGTTAGTTTGGCTAAAAAACTCAAACTGTATTTGCCTATTAAAAAATGTACTGGTACTTTATTGCATAGATTATCTTCTTTCCTTTGTTAAATCTCGATACATATATTAGCATTGACACTGTGGGAATTGTTGGCCCTCTTAAGGTGAAGGGGCTGCATGATTGTATCAGGTGAAGAGGGCGAGGGGCTGCTGAATACTGTTGTGTGCAGAGCAGCAACAGGCCTCCAGAGGTATGGGGTCCAGATAATGCCAGATAATGTTGTGGGGGGGGGCAACTTAATAGTGTTGTGTAAAGTGGGGCATTTGGTGGTGATCTACCTTTTCACAAATGGATGTGTGAAGTGTTGTCAAAACTTCATGGCAGTTTTCCTAGCTACAGCTGACCATTTTTATCACAAACAATGCACACATTTCTCAATGTAACATCATGTTTAATGAAAGTATTAATTCATGCAAAACACAAGTGATGCAGGCAAAATATGTGACACACATGGCAAAAAAACCCCAAAAAAACACACTAGAGATGAGAGCTCCTAACAAAATATAAAAATGCAACAAAGCAAATAGGTTAATTGTTCCTTAAAATCATGGGTGGTCTGCTGCAGAAAACATACCTGAACTAGTTCAATAACAGTCTTCATAGTGAAAGATGTTGGCACAAATAGCAGGAAATAGTGGATTAGCAGAACATTTCAGAGGTGGGCTAATTCTTAATGAGCATTGTTCTTAAAAAAGGTGTGTTTTATTTCGGTATTTGTAGATATGTTTTAATGAATCGGAGCTGGGAGTCTTTACAACATGGTTTCTCATAAACTGCATCTTTCTATATTATACCATGGCTAGAAGAATTCTTTGCTAAAATCTGGGATGCATTAAAGACCTGTTTAGCTACTTTCATTGTTTCAAATGTTGGAATATCTCTGTTATATATCAGGAAATAGTGTATTTGTGTGTAAAAGGTTTGTATGCATTAAAGTTTAACCCTACAGGTATAGCATAGCTGCCGATATATTTACATGCAGGCTCGTCTCATTTTCAATTATGGGTAACAAAAATTAAATGTGGGTCTAGTGCCATCTAGTGGAAGGAAAGAAATATTGTTTCAAAATAAATGTGCGTGTAAAGTGGCACATAACATCGCAAAATAATTCAAATAGGAACCTTAGAATATTGTCAGAAAGTAGCCTTTCGGGAGCCAATAGGTCTTAAAACATACATTTAAAAAAATTGGATTTCATTATGTATTGTCTTACTAGGTGGAGATTACCCTACCGGGTGTTTGGGCTGTCTGTTAGGCCACAGCTCAGGTCTATGTTGGAGGCATCTGTGTTCTCCCTTGTTACTGCCCTATTTACTACCTTTGTGTCTAGCTGGCATGGCCCCAAACACTCTACCCTCTTCTGAGACCACAATGTCTCAGCATTTAGAATAGATGATACACAAAGAGGAATACCTGCTACAGGTAGGTCCTGCATAGTGTCAGGCAACACCCCATATAAATACACGACTGGCTCATGCACATGATTTTTGCGTTCCAGACCCATTCCTATACCAAATGGCACCCTGGGCAAGAATACTCTTCTGTGCTTTCCTCCAATTGTCAAAAAATATAGAGAGTTTAGTTCATGGTTCAATGAACTCATGCTGGCCTACTCATATAGAAAAAGTGCCCGTCCCCCCCAACTCATGCACTCTAAAACCCCATTATTTCTCTCTCTCTCCATCTCCCCCTCACAGCTATCACTTTTACAGGTCTTCATCTCTTTCTCTCCATCACAGTTCTCCTGCTCCTCCAACTCTCACAGCTTTCCTTCTCTTGAGCTCTTGCTTTAACAGCTTTTTATCTCTCCCTATCACATTCCCCCCTTACCTCCGGACTGGCCTTACCAGCATTGCCGCTACACTTCTGTGAGGTTATGTGTTAAGTGACAATTAATATATAATATAATATAATATTGACAAAATAATATATAGCATTTATTTTCTCATTAGGTTTAATAATGCCCTGATAAAATAATTATTAGATTATTATGTATTTATTTTTATTACTTTTTATTAGCTAAAACTAAGTTTCTCTCTCTTATATTAAGATAGTGTTGAAAGGAGAATCAGAAAGGAGGCAGACCTGAAATTGTTGTTTTGTTTTTTTAAATTCTAAATGAGCAGTGTAAAAACATGCATTTGTAAACTGCAATAAATAATATTGATCTATCGTTCAAACAGAAGTGCAGACACAAGTAACATTTGTAACTGTTGGAACTGTTAAGTGATATGGGGTTTAATAATTCATTGTTGTCTGCAGCAGAGACCTGAAGCGTTAAGAGCTCTCGGTATTCATGACACAACAAGCACCACCCAGTCAACCTGAGGGCAGCCCACAGGCTTGCAGGGCCACTGGCTGGCTCTTTGTCACCAAATGGAGCAGGTTGAATGCAGACATCACTGTGATATCCTCACCAACAAAACGAAGGGGCAAAGGACAGGGACAAGAGCTGAGTGAGGAAACAAAAGAAAGATTAACAATGTCAGCAATCACATATGCCACATATTTTACAATAGACATTATGGTCATGAATCGCCCCTTTTGTGCACAACACACATAAAACACATTGGGTTCCGGAGTCAAGGAACTCGCATTACTTTGCAAAGAAACACACGGCCTTTCCAGAGCTCTAGGGATATTATTAATGTTATATCACAAAAGCAAGGAAGCGTATTAAATATATTTTGTAAAGGGGATATCCCCCCTCTTTAAGAATAATGCATATATTAAAGTACTCTTTAAGTTAACATGCGGTCTCCTAAGATGAAAAAAGTACTTACCTGACTCCATGGTCTGTCTATTGCACACATGCCATAACTCCTACAGAACTATCACACCACATAAACAAAGTCAGCCAAAACACATACAATGTATTATTTTATAAAATATGGCACATGGCAACAAAAGCATAGCACATTCTGGCAACCTGGTTTTCCTAATGATTTGCTACATGGCAAAGTAAAAGGCAAGAACTGGATGATGGACTTCTTGAGACTTGTACAACAAGTAATCGCACTCAGTTGGCCAAGCCCTATTGCTTTGTGGGTACACAATGTTTGAATATACCAAACCCATTATGATTCCCTCAATGAAAGAAAAAATATCCCTGCTAGTCAAACATTTATTAACACCAGAAATATGGGATAAGTGGCTTGCATTCTGGAGGCTTTGACCTGGATAGAAAGGAAACTGTCAAGAGCAGCTTTAGCTGAGAACGCTGGATCGAAGGGTCTGTCTAGCACCTAAACCTCTTTGAAAAAGTACACGCAGCTATAAAGAAAGCAGAGAGAAACCAGATGACATGAAATGCTGCAAAGAAATGTATTTTGTGTGCCCTGAAAACAATCTGATGGGATAATCACTTTATTAAAGGTAACTCGATTAGATACCGCTCACACAGAAACGTATATTCCTGTCAAACTTAGCATGCACTCAAATACATAAAACTCTCAAATATTAAAGAACTTTAAGGCCAAATGTTGTAATATTTGCTGAGACGTTTAAAAAAAATAACTGGGGAGAAAACAATCTGATTTTCATTACATAAGTTGTTGGGAGTTAAAGAACAATAAAAGAAGGTGAAAAGATGTGTTATTTATTGACATTATGATTTGAAATGAAAGCTGCCTTTATCAATTGTACAATGGAATGCCGCTTTCTCCAGTCTTCGTCTCCTTTAAATATTTCCATATGTACCAAACAGCCAGATTTGGTGTTGTATCGTTTTTTGACATTTAAAGGAAACATTCAGACAAGGGGCCTCAGTGTAGTCCTCAGAGGCTGAAAAGAGTCTAGAGTTTCGGGATATCCCTGCTATAACAGAAATGAAACCGTTGGTCAAGCAGGGATACGCTGGACTACCATGCAACTATCTAACACCGGGTTAAGCCGGAAATATGACAAAGAAACAAAAATCCCATCCTACGCATGCATGGCAGAGAGAAACTTGTGAACATTAAAATGCTCAATAGTACAAAACCTTATGTTAAATCATTTATAGGGCAACAAAGAAATGTGCGATGTACGTTTAAACTGCTTTAACCATTACCAGGGGGAAATGTGTTTTCATTAGAAGAATAATGGAATAAGAATGTACAAAATGCGCACCTCCACACATGAACAGAAATATGTCACTATGACTGGGAACTGAGGAATGGGGGGGCCACGCTGCTTCAGAACAGACTACTGAGCAATAAAAACATCTAAGAGCTCAGCTCTCCACGTAATGCCTGCTGCTCCTTTCCTTAATGACCTTTAGGGTGCAAAGTAAAGTGTAATTACCCAGCAAAGCTGTAGTCTTATTGTACGCCAGCAACTGATCATAAAACGTCTTCCTATTCTTTTTCATCAATTGTAGTACCAGGCAACATGAGCGCCTACCAAGTCCAGCCATCTGGCTCGTGTCAGAGCCTGCAAGTCAAGGAGCTGCACTGCAACAGGAAGAAAAGTAGTGATGTCACTCGGCAGGTCAGGCCAAGAACAATTAAACACAGAGTACCCCCGCGGCTGGGCCCCCGACATACTCTTTCTAGGTGATATATTACTGTTAATACCGTGGCATAAACCCACCCAAAATATGAGTGCACCATCTAGTGGCCAAACCAATGCCACTCGGGCAATGGCCACTAATTGTAAACATTCTAACGTACAAAAACTGACACTTTGTATGAATTAGGGCTGCAACAACAAACCGATAAAATCATAAAATGAGTTTTTTTCAGAGCAAATGCTCTGAAAAACTCCCCTCCTTCTATAAACCAACCGCAAAACGCGCAGACATCCTCCGCTTCTCCCCTCCCGCTGGGGCTTCTATTACTGAACCCGGGGTCACGTGACCTTCCGGTGCAGCTTCCATCATGGAAGCCCCAACAGAAGCGGAGGGGAGAAGCGGCTGTCTGACCCCTACCGGCTGCCACAGAGGATCCAGGTCCCCGGCAGCGCTGCAGGGGATTTGGATTTTAGTGCGCGATGTGCGCAACCTCGGCTACTTCCCTTCACTTCCACCTGCCCCACCAGGGGTTAATATATCAACAGATATATCAAACAGGACAAGTAAGCAGCACTGGGTAAGCTAAGCCTGGAGTATTATCTTTATTTTTATGCTCATTTGCCCCGCGTTTCTTCTGTTGATATATTAACCCCTGGTGGGGCATGTAGAATTTTTTCGGGATTTATTAATTATGTGCATTCTTTAATGTGTTTTTTTTATTTTTTGATTGCTGTAATATTTGATTTATTGTTTATATTGTCCATATATTTATATTGTATTGTGTATTTATTTTTTGGTCTATATTTATTAAAGCATATATTTTTATACCTATTTTAGCAATGTCAGTTTTTCTTATATCAGGGGGGCACAGTGGCATAAAGGGGCTATAAGGCATATCAGGGGGCACAGTGGCATCTCAGTGGCATATATGGGTTAAAGGCATATCAGGGGGCACAGTGGCATACAGGGAGTATAAGGCATATCGGGGCACAGTGGCATATCAGTGGCATATAGGGGGCTATATGGCATACCGGGGGCACAGTGGCATATAGTAGGGGAATAAGGCATATTAGGGGACAGAGTGGCATATCATTGGGATATAGGGGCTATAAGGCATATCGGAGGTATAAGGGGGTACAGTGGCATCTCTGACATATAGGAGGGTATAAGGCATATATGGGGGCAGAGTAGCATATAGGGGGTATAAGGCATTTCTGGGGCAGAGAGGCAAGCAGTTTGCATAACTGGGCAAAAATAGTTTACATGAATGAATATTTACTAGTAAAGCTTTTTTGATATTTTTGGGGTTCTTGTTAAAATATAGCTTTAATTATTATGTCAGTAAAATAAGAAGACAAATTGTGAAATGCCATTGTGATAAAGAGATAAAAGTGTTAATGGCACATCTTTTTTTTTTTTAAATAAATGAAAAATTTGCACATTGTTTTTTTTTACCTGATTAATCGAAAAAATAATCGGCCAACTAATTGATTATGAAAATAATTGTTAGTTGCAGCCCTAGTATGAATAAATAAAAACTCTTCGTAATTATGTTATGTTTTATGAGAAAAACACACTACAGGCCTACAGAAATAAGTACTGTATGTTTATCTGACATTGGGGGACCTGTCGCCGCACGTATAGCCACAGTTGTGTTACCATTCTAAACATTGAAGAGCAAGTTAAAATGCAGCCTTGTGTGCAATTTACTCAGAATATGACTACAGATCACTAACAATAGAACGCAGTCATGTCTCCTACAGACAAAGCCTTCAAAAATGCAAAAGGGGCACTTATAATGCAACAAAATCACTGCACTGTTTTCCCTAGTGTTTGCTCCACATATAAAAATATGTTCTATTCACTTACATTCTATAAAAAAGATACTTTTTTAGGATTTTTTGTTAATTTTGAAAAAAATTCTCCCAGTGGTTTATTTAATAAAGTTCTAAAACTTGTATAAGTGCGCCATAAATGGGACAATGATTGTTCTGCAGGTCACGCACACCGAGAAAACATAATATAAGGATTTGGTTGACACTAAGGGCTTTTATGGATCATATTGTGCATTTGTCAATATTTGTTTATTGAAAATAAAATAGATTTTGGTATATTCATGAAATATTTAATTAAGATGACATAACAAGCATTAGTGTCTCTTGGCCTGACCTATTTTCAAGCCATAAAGGTTCTGCATGGTTGACATACACTATATGGACAAAAGGACACTTGAACATTCTACTCTAAATACAGAGACATTAATATCAAATAACAGATGGAATAAGTATCTTGTGATAATACCTTTCGGGAGCTTGTCATTCCAAAATTCTGTTAGTCCAATAAAAAAGGTATTATCACAAGATACTAATTCCATCTGTTATTTGATATTGACACTACTGGACTAATACAGCTACAACCTTTACTCTACTAGACATTAATAAGTATTTTATCCGTCCCTTAGTAGCTATAACAGCTTCTACTCTTCTGGGAAGGATTTCCACAAGATTTGGGAGAGTTTCTGTGGGATTTTTTGCCAATTCATCAAGTAGAGCATTTGTGAGATCAGGCATCCATGTTGGATGAGAAGGCCTGGATGTCAATCTCTGTTCCACTTCATCCCAAAGGAGTTCAATGGGGTTGAGGTCAGGGCTCTGTGCAGCCACTCAAGTTCTTCCACACCAAACTCATCCAACCATGTCTTTATGGACCTTGCTTTGTGCACAGAGCCCTCACCTCAAAAATAGCCACTGGAGGGAAACAGCGTGGAGAGAAAATTGGCCGGCAGGTCATGGTTTCAGTAAAGGAAAAGAATAAGAGCCAGGTGATGGCACATTGGCTTCCACTTAGGCTATCACAGATGCCACATCACACTGCTTCTTTTGTGTTAAAGGTGAGCATTGTACATTTTTTCTAGTGTCACCCGACTAAATGTTTTATGTTATTTATGTTATTACACATAATTTAAGCACAACAAATGAGCATCCCTCAATACGCATTTTGCCCCTTCTTTTCTGTCATGCGTTTAAACTAAATTAATAATCGAATCCAAGTTATGCCATTTATACATTTGTTCAGAAACTCTGGAAACCTAAGTGATTTTCTCCGTTTGCAAGCACAAGAGACAAAAGTAATGAACCGTGGTAACGATAGGAATATACGCTAATAGCTTGTATTAAGTTTAGTAACTAATGACACCATACAGCAAGTTGCCATATTACCCTGAATGCATTTGAGAGACTCAAAGCCTTTTATTATTGGCACAAATAGCATTAATACGAAGGTTTTGTGTACGTCGGATCGGTGGCGGCAGTTAAGATGTACTGTATAACAGGATCAAGGTGTTAGTAAAATCAGCTCAAAAACCATAGGTCAGATTCACAGAATCTCCGTCAGGATGGGGGATAATTACCTTGTAATCGCTGCAAAACCTCTGCTGGGGAATTATCATAAAGCTGTGCTTATCAGTGACATCTAAATCTTTAGAGTTTTGCCATTAAGAGATCTTCTATACGGTCACAACATACATGTGAAACCGTCCAGAAAAAACACGAAATATGAAGGCAATACCTTCTAGAGAAGTCAGCAATTGCACGGGTGGTCAGATCTATTTTGATGAGGTTTACCTTCAACAATAAGCTAACAGGTAATAGACTTCTTCCGCTGGGGCTAGTGGAATACGGCAATATACTAGTCTTGTTGCAACCTTGAGTTTATTTGCTAAGCAGGGCATTAACAAAATAAGCTTTTGTGTCTGAATGTGCAACGCGGACAATATAATTTTTTCTCTGAGGAAGTGGATAAAAACTCACAGTAGTAAAAAATATAAATATAAAAAAAAACAACCCAGCAACACAGCTTGAAGTAGCCAATCGATAGCCGGCAATCAACGAGAGCGGTTTCCGCATATGAGCATCGGGGGTTAGCTCTACAGCTTATCGGCAGTAGGTATACCACATGAGAGGGCACATCTTCTGCACATAGGGTCAGGGAAAGCATATGGAGGCAGAAAGCATTTGGGGGGATTCTGCAGAACTTTCACATACTAATGCCACAAGCAATGCAACTTTGCAAACTTCTTTGGTTCAATATTATGGGGACAAAAGCCAATAGTAATGAATGGAGTATCCATGGAGTGGGTCAGATAACCTGCCATGTGCAAAGAAATTAAACCCAATATATTCATCATAGCACAATAATGTAGGGTTTTCAAAGTGGTCTAATTTTATGATTAGTGTTTTATGTTATGTATAATAAGCTTCAAATACTGAGATGCACAATTATTACTTTAACAAAGTCTCCATATGGAGAATACTTGACTCCACCACAAATGATCTGTGTTAATTTAGTTAACTTTGGCTGCATGCCCGTATCTATTATAGATGATGCTGTGTGTAGCGGCACGAAGCTTGGCCTCTTCAAAGAGGTCTTTGTGCTGCGCGGTCGGTCCACACACCGAAAGTACAGACAGATGAAGCGGCTGTGTGGGTAACGCCATTTCTAAACGGTAAATTGTCGATTTTGAGAATCATTTACAAGTAAAATTATTATTGTACAAGCTTTCAAGACTGCAGGATATGCAGGGTTGGTTATTTTTATTATTATTTTTAGGATCTAAACACTGTTTTTGAGGCATTTGCGAGGTATGGTAAACATATTCTAATTCGCAATAAAAAAGTACAAAAATATCACATTACACATAAGCTTTCATTTTCGTTACCATATCCTTGTTCCTCTCTCACATCTTCATGTTTCGCCCACACCCTACTCAAAAGGAGTGGGCCAAGTGCGCCGATGCTCGATTACCAAGAGGAAGAGCGGGCATGTACCTGGCTGGTGTTGGGGCATCGCGTCCTGATGACAGCTACATCACAGGCCATTGACACAGTATTGACACAGTTAAAGACAAGGAGGGCCATAAGTCGCTTTTGTAGGCCATGCCACATAGAGCCATATTGGCTGTAGTCATTGATGGCGGCCGTTACTTTTGTTCAGATAACTATATTACATTGTATACCACTGCGGAATAGGGTGGTGCTAAAAAAATAAATCAATAATAACATGAAAGTAAAGACAACTATTAAGGTACGCAAAAAGATGTTTGCCAAGGGACAGCATTATGGACTTTGCTTATATCTATAATACCACAAGTTTTAAAGTAGTAACGTGCATGGTAAAAACTGACTGCTTCAAAAACAATATTCAAAAAAAGTATATGAAACTAGAGTATTGAAATGGCTGACAAGCTCATATTTATGTGCTTGTAGTAGTTTTCATGTTTGAAAATTATTATTATTAGGATATACGATTAAACTTGATCCCATCTAATAAAAGAGCCTGGGAGGGCAAACTTCTTCTATAAATAGAAATAGTGTCACGGAAAGAATAACCTCGAGAGCTACGGAAAAACTTCTCAGCATTCCATTCCGAATAAGGTTTAGAGAAGACCGAACCATGAGGAAATTCTGTAATACATTTTTAAAAAAAAAATGACCAGAAAAGCATTAAAATATTCAAAACACTCCAGAGACAAAACATAGTGATGGTTTAATTCTATACTAACTTTGATATATGAGAAATGATTCCACTAATGATGCGCTCAATCCTGGGAAATCATGAAATTGTAAACACGTATTTTCCTTTTTAGAAAAACTCAAGGCCTAATAGTGCTTAGGAACCCTTAGTCAACCAACCGGTCTGGTTGGTCTTCCAGTATCACCTCTCTCTCTTGGTAGGCGAGGGTAGCGGGAATTGTTGCCAGTCAAATCTCTCTGCCTCCATGCCCCAACAATTAAAGGCCCAGTTGGTAACTGAAGCACAGTAAAGGGCTGCTTCTACATCAATGAGCCAGAAGGTGGCGCTATATCAATAGAATGTTTCACAACCAAACCTCTACACAGTATTATTATCTTTTATTTATTATTATTATTATTTGTTGTTTGTTGAATTTTCAGTAGGTTAACAAAGAGTACCATACACTGAATCAAATCAAATTAAGCTGCATTGCCTCTGCATTCATTGACAATTAATAATTAAACGAATCAGACAAAGATATGTGCAGTGTTTTCCAGCATTCTCACTAACGCAGACGGAGCTGCAGGTGTATGAAGGTCCAATAAAGATCTCAATCCTATTCTTAGGGAAAAGCACATTTTACCACATCAGCCGGGGGCAAGTTGCTGGCGATATCTAACAACTGCCATACCCAACATTGGTTCTCACAGATCCCCTACAAATTAAGATATCCATAATGCAGAGTCTGGCTGTCAACCCTGTGCATTTATTTATTTTTTATTTTTGAAGGGGGGGGGGAGTAGGAGACCCAGATGTTTGTTTCCTAAACAATGTGAAAATTAGCCTTCAAGTAATACCTGCTCTTAATGGCAATGTATGCTCTAAAATCTAAGAAACTGTGCACTAAAGTGTTAGTTTTAGTCAATTAGATTGGTGGCTAAAACTATTTGGTTACAAAAATAATCTGCACAAGCTTGGCTGTATTCAACTGCGTGCTCTATTTTATGTCCCACTGACATCATTGTACAGCGCTGCAGAATATGATTGCGCTATATAAATCATTAATAATGTGGGCTCGGTTTTGGAACTAGAATTGAGAACTTTCCACATCTTCGCAGACAGCAGATTCATCCTGATTTTGGCTGTTCGAGGTGTCACAACATCCTACCACAATCAGCTAGTAACGTGAGCTATGCTGCAAACACAAACCTAAATTATATATAAATAGCAGTAATGACTTTTAGTTTCCCAGATCTCAGGCGGATTTAAGCAAATCATATTGACTGAACCCAGTCAAACGATAGCCTTTGTCTCTGTTACTTGAAAAGATCACCAAACCTTATACTATACTATAAAATATATACAACTTCCTATGTTATTATAAGCTTGCAAGAGCTGCCCGACTATGCCTTGTGGTTGATCATGTTACTGTGAAAATTGTAGATTTATTTAATGTTATTGTTAATGTTATATTATTGTTTACTGTTATATTACATTAATATGGAATCTGCTGGTACTCTATAAATAATATGGTACATTAAAGTGTACATTTCCTTTAAAAGATATCTAAAGTATAAAGGAAGTGTTATAAAAAGTCTCATGGAGTCTGGCATGAATACAAAGTAAAAGTACAAGTGAAAACACAGGAGAAACAAAGTATTTAGGAAAGAGTTTAACTCCCTGGATAATGCAGTGCGTTTGGAGGATGGCCTCACAGAAGTCACAGTGACATGTATTAAAAAGTTATTTGAAGAAAATAATCTAAAAGTGCCCAAAAAGAGGGCAAGGTGATATTTCACTGATGTAAAGTATGCGTCATACATTTCAGCTCTTTTGGGGGGTATCATCGCTTTTAGCTAAATGTTAAAGAATGGTTAAGCAGACATTATGAAGACCAACCCCATGTTTCTCCTGTGGGAGGACAGGGCCAGATAAACTCTCCAATGATGAGCCCCTCATAATTGGTTTTTTAGGCTGGTTGGATGAGAGGTTAAATAAACCATGGTAATAACCCTAAATTATTGGAATTTATGAAAGAGGTAAGAACGAGGTTCCATTTATGGGATCTCATGCATGAACGGGCCACTAGAATGTTGCATATAGTCTACTGAGTAATCCAGTAGTAGCTAAGCGGTCTGCTGTCCCACGGGCTTTATTAAGGATTCTGGCGGAAATCCAGATAGACAGAAATAGAAGTATATAAGCTATGATACAAGTCTCTAGAACCCCATGGATGCTGTGTGTTCTTAGTTCTGTAAATGTTGTAGGACTGATCGAACACAGCACGACAACTCCAATTCAACTTGAGTAGATGGGAGAATGGGAGCTAATGTTTTTTTCAGTGGTGATAGTGACAACTATTCCAAACCTTCTTGTAACGATCTTGGTTACTGATAATTAAAAGCTAGCGAACTACCAACCGCCATAAGTAACCCAGTGGGCTGCATTGATCATTGGCGCAACGATCTATAAAAACTTCCAGTCTAGGGCACCTTGAGATATTGTGAACAATAGTGTTATTTACAAATGTACACAAGCAAAGGGAATTTATACTAAGGAACCGGCAGTGTTCTGTAAATGGGAAACATCAATAGGTTTCCTCTAGGGGCCAGCAGGGCAGGTAGAGAAGAAGGTGTGAAGGAGAGTTCGGCTTTCACATCTATATGGCGTATGAACATCTAGGTGCTTTATTACGCAACACTAGGTCTTGGACAGCTCCTCAACAGACCGGTAGCAGTGAGTTGGCCTAACGGACAGTGTGTGTGGTCTACCCTGTACCCAATAAATGCCGGAGCTATATTATGGAGACAATAAAATAATAAATACCATAAAAATCTAAAACAAACAACGCGAGAGCACTTAAGTTAAATTCTTTTTAAGCATAATTTTAGCAAACTTATTGTATTAACACAGGGGTGGAATAATTCCTCTGATCGTCATACCAAGTTACTTATGCCAAGATACTGAAATATTAATAAGCAGTGAGTTTTTGGACAGAAACATTGTCAACATCTTATAAAGCGCTGCTTGCAGTATTTACGGTATAATGTGGTATTATCACTCTATAAAATAATGCAAAACTATTCACTAAAAGGGAGAGTTGGCAGGAGAGTTGTGGTTTTAACTACGACCACGAAAGAAGCGTTGACCTGGTCCTGCATAATGCTTAACTTAATTTGTGAGGAAATGTTGTAACTATACATTATACAGGGCCAACCAAGCTCTTCCTAAAGCAGAAGCTCACTGGGGTTGGTCGTTAATAATGCATAGCGAAGTCAAGGAGCTGGGAGCATAACACTCCTGTATACTCTCATGCCTTTAGTGAATAGTTCTTCACTAAGCAGTAACCCCCATCTGCGCAGCGTTTAATATACCCGGAAAATGCCCAGCGTGCCGAAGAGGCAGAGCCCCGGGTAAAGTGATGAGTCCGGGAAACCTGCTCCAGGTACCGCCCAGGAAAGCTCTAGAACGTAGAGGGATGGGGGGGGGGCACTTACAGGCGTGGAGGTCCCCCCCCGCTTCAAACCAATGAGACTTCCTTTTATAATATAAGGATGCTTACCTGCTGCAGCGAGGGCCAGTAGGGTGCAGAGGCAGCGCAGAATGAGGTGCATGCGCCTGGCTGCCACACAGCAGAGTAATGAGCACGAGGTCTGTGGGTTAATGCTGCAGCTTTCTACCTACTGGAGTTCGCTGTCTCCTGAGACGTATCAGCTACTGTCTCCCTCCTACGAGTTTCCTATCTCTCTCTGTCTGTCTGCCTGTCTGCGTCCCTCCCCCCCCTCTCGCTGTATCTAACGTCAAGCTGAGTGTGACAGACATGCGTGAAAGGGATGCCGGGAAATTCCAGAGCAGCCAGCACCAAATATGAGCATGGAATGAGCCGCCGCTCGCGAACACTTCTTTTTTAGCTGCGTTCCCGCCTCCTATTAACCATTAAAAGACCTCTGAATGGCCCCGCGTCTTCTTGAGTGAAGAATGACATCACTACACAAAGTGTCTGCATCCCGGCCCAGCTGTGGGTATCGAGGTTGTTAGTTGGGACTGCGAGCACTGACACAGCCAGCAGGGAAGTTTACCTCAGCGGAGGAGACATGTTACACAAGTCTAAAACTAGAGAGCTAGAGGCTTAGATGTAATAATGTAAGGAAGTTTACTTTACTGAGAGGGTGGAAGATAAATGGCTCAGCCTCTCAGCAGAAGTGGTAGGGTACAGTGAAAGAATTATAACATGCATGGGCTAGACATAAACCAAGGATCTTAGTCTTTATGTTCTGTGTCAGGGAGTAGTACAGTTAGCGTTTGGCATCAACAACAGAGACACTGTCAACAACAGCGACACCAGCCGTCCTGATAATTCACTATTTCAAACGTCTGTCTGAAAGGGATAATTGCATAAAATCATAAAGCCTGTGTATTTAAATATATATATATATACACTTTATTAACCAATAAAAGGTAATAATAAGCAGTTAGCGCTCTTTTTAAAAAGATAACTGTCTCTGTGCCTTATGTTTGTCACCCCATTCCCTCTAGATTGTGAGCTTGCGAGCCGGGCTCTCTCCACCTAATGTACCGGTTCGTCTTAGTCGGTCAATTCTCGTCATACCCCTTGAATATATGTATTGTATTAAGCGCAAAAATCATATATTACACAAATTTATATAGCGCCGGCAGATACCACGGCGCTGTTATAACAGCGTCCGTAAAATCATTGAAACACAATAACAAACTGGTACCAAAGGAGAAGCGGGCCCTGCTCCTGGGAGCTTACGATCTATTTGGTGGTCGAGGAGAGGTGAAGCGGTATTAGAGGGCTGCCTAGACCGGGATGAGTTGGTCGAGTGAGGATGATCTGTCGAGCTTGTTAGTATTTCAGAAGGCTGGGTTAGGATGATGGCTGAGAGTGTTAGGAGGAAGGGTGGGTTTTCATTGAGGGGTGTGTGTGTAAAAGGGGCTGTACCCCAGACACAACAAAATAACAACAAAAAAAACTAGATGAAAGACTAAATGTTTCTGCGAAAAATGCGCTTTAACCAGCGCCACCTACTGCTCCAATATAAAACTGCAGGCAAATAGAATTGCTTCACAGGGAGCTGCTTGGACTAGGGGGACCATGTCTGCTGTTTTTACAGAACACTAATGCAATACACATTACTGACCAGTGCCTGTAAAGAGCAATAATATTCTAAATAGGGTAGCATGACAACATTTGCTGCAATAAGTTGACGCTTAACATGTACCGTCAAATTACTTATATTTGGGTAAGATACCCAATATCCCTTTGAAAGTTTATCACAAAAAGTAGCTTCCCTGAAAAGAAAAAAAAAAATTACAAAATGTTTTACAAGACAAATTAGACATCCATTTTGGACCTTCTTTCAAAGCACCTTTTTAATGTAAAGTCTGACACATTTGTTAAAATACATTGGGTACATGAGCCAGATGTTAATACTTTTACTTAAAGAATACACCAGTGTCTGAAGCAACATATGAAAAAATAGATTTAACATTTGTAACAAGAACTGCAAGAATGGCCCTACCAGCACGTATACTGACTTGACGCAATACAAAACCTCAGTATATTTCAATACGCGATGCAGAGATTCAGGCAAGCCAATGGTTTAAATAAATAATAATAAGATACTGTAAGGCACACATTTGCTTTGTTGAACAGAATTGATCCCATTTTCTAAGAAAAGGTGCATCTTCTGCCCAAGTTCATGCAGATTGAGTAACAAGAAGCGTCGCTTAGAAGGCAGACATTGGTCCAAGAAAGAATATACCACTTAAATAAAATTATAACAATTTGTCGTGTCCTAGAGAATGAAAACAAAAGTCAAGTAGAATGAAGGACCCTTTTCATAAGAAACTTTAATATCGATGAAGCAAGTTTTTCTTTTTTTCTTGCTGAACATTATCTACAAAAGGTGTCACAGCCCGAAATAGCAATTTGCACGCGGTTAGCTTTACACACGGTAAGGAAGCCAAGACTGCTGAAAACTATTCACACGTAGGAAGGCGATATTAGAATACCGGCCGTCGTCACAATCCTGGCTCTTTTAATAAATACAGCATTTCACAAAAGAAATTGTTCAGGACTCTGCCAACTGTTTCTTTATTGCTCACAATAATTTGAATCTTTACAAATCGGTATCAGACCTCACAAGAAACCATAGTCAGACATTTTATATAAAACCTATAAAAGATAATTAAACTTTTATCTAATACTTTTAAAGGTATTTGGCTGTTTGACCTTTACGAGATGGCACAGCCAATTATATAAAATAACATTATGTTGAATAAAATAGGAAGCTTATTTACTGCATGAAAGCAGACATTTGCACAAGACTGTCGCCACCACCATCACTTACATTTAAATACCAAATCCAGTACATCGTTATTTCCTGCATGATCAACCAAGTCAGATTCTTCCTGCTGTAGCACGATTTATAGAGCAGCAGAAGTCTTAACAGTTCTCTGCAAATGTACACTTTAACCGTTAGGGTGTATTAATATATACAAAATAAAAATGTTAAAAAATAAAAATAAAAAATGCAGGATCCCATAGGAATTCAATAAATTATATTCTGCTTTTCACTAAGAAAACAGTCATCTGGGTCACAAACAATCCGGTAACATCTGAAAAGTCTTTAAAAAAAAAAATCCTCATCTAAAAATGTGGTGTGATTTTGCCACTGTTATTTCAAAATCCCTATTTTTATATTAGTTCGCCATTGTCCTTTGAATTGTTTTAGAAGTCCAAATAACCTTTACAACTTCGACGGTGGGGAAAAATGAAAAAAATAAAATAAAAAAAAGGAAGACAAACGCAGGTTCTGTTTTTTTTATTTTCCCCTTGCAGCCAGGTTTTTTTTTTTGTTTGTTTATTTTCCTGTTGCAAATAACAGTCATCAGTGGTATACAGTCTTCTCATAAGGATGACGGAGAGTTCAACGGGCTTGTCCGCAGACTTAGTTGTGACAGAGAGTTCATGTGTTTGTTTGAAGGCTTCAAGGGAGTGTTGCACGTAATAGCTTGAGGGAAGCGGTGATGGTATCTGTCCAACCGCAGGTATTTCACAGTCACCAGCTTTCCTACGTGGAGAAATAAGGAGTGTTAGAATAAAGCATCCGATTAAATTATATTGCTCTCTAAACGGGGGGGGGGGGGTTTCTTCCATCAAACCATGACCCATGCAGCGATTTAAATGCTTTCCCAGCATATTCAGGAGATAAGCATTTGACATATACACAGCCCTATAGGTGGAAAGAAAAAAAATACATGATATAACTGGTGATGAAGTATAAAAGGAGAATCAGAAGAGGTTTAAAAAAAAAATAAATAAAAAGGGATAAGTACCTCTCGAGAATTCTTATCTACAGCAATATGGACAATTCCTTCATTGTCACTGCACTTCTCCAATATTGCTTCTTGAATCGCCAAATGCCAGTGATCACCAATTTCACTAACCAGGACAAAAAAAAACACAAATTAGACGGCAAAGAAAAAAAAAAAGTCACAGCAGGGGTTACAAACTCCATACATACAGGACATTTTTATGTTTGTTCCAAAACAATGAAATACATACATTATATATAATTAAGCAGCTTTTTCTCTGGTAGTTCTTAAAATAATCATTTACACACAGACTCCCCCGTAAAACACGCCAAATCATATCAAGCTCGGATTGGCCACTATCAAGACAGACCTCAGCTATTAAGAGTATACCGTTTGTTCTTCAAATTAACAAAAGCCAAAATGGAAAAGTCAGTTTTTGATTATTATTTTTTTAGATTACGTATACTTACACAACAGGATCAAACATATTGCGTATCTTTAGACAAGGTGTTAGGCTGTTTGGAGGGGAGTTTCTTCTATCTAAATGGAAAGCTGCAGATAAAGGAAAACAGAAATGTTTAAAACGGGTGTAGAGAGAACATTACATATATGTTTTAATGGTCATTTTTTCCCTTTATAACTTGGGTATGCGTATGTAAATGTGATTTACCTTGACCTTGCCATACTTTAGATGGCATGACAGAAACTTTTTCACACGCGGCAGGCGGACGCCATTTCCAGAGTAGCACGTTCTCTCCGGCTATCTTCTGTAGCTCGCTGTGCACTCGAGATTCATTGGCGACCAGAAAGTCAACTGCTCGCTCCCAAACCAAAGCCAGATTTTTCCTTCAAAAAGAAATTCAATAAAAGCGTCTCAATAACACAAAAACACTCAAGCACGGCAGTCAACCACAGATCAGTAAAAGGGCGTCAGGTACGTAAAATATTACTATCCAGCCATAACAAGGGACAGCAGAGCAGTACAAATACATTTCATCCAAAACAAGTCACAGTACCAACAGTCCATGCACACTAACTCACTCTGTATGTATGGCTTCCAATACCTTATGTGACTTCCATCCTGGTTTGACTTTTATATTTTACATCCAAGCCACATTGTTGTTATGGAAACACACATTAAACATTACTAAAGTGCTTCTTTGTATAAAATCCAAGCACAACACTTATCTACAGTCTAATGGATCTGTATGAATGGCAAGAAATAACTAAAATGTGCCGAGACCAAAAGGGATTTAACTGAAAACTACACAAAGGTTTGTGCATCTACCAAAGTTTGCTAGAAATACACAAGGTCAGACAAAATCATCTGCGTATTAAACAATGGCTGCATCCTTAAAGGGGAACTGCCTTCGTAGTTTGGATGATAAATCTATCCATAGCTTGCCCTGTTGAAGTCACCTTTTCTTTAGAGACATTAAGGAAAATAGAATTACGGAAGCCAAACCAACATCTTAATAAACCAGTAAGTAAACCGTAACAGATTAACTACATCTGGCAATATAACATTTTTATGTACACACAACTGGATAGCTATTCTTATATCTGTTCCTAAGGAAGAAACAAAAGCAGTATCGCCAAAAAGAACAATATGAGTGTGGTGTTAGAAAGGAGAAAGCCACACAAAATGTCACATGACTGACAATGGCAGACTCCAGGTCTGCGGATAAAAGGGAATTTATAGCAATAAATAAGTAAAGAGCAGTATTTTATTAACAAATTAACATTTTATTCTTTTCTCGGGATAGCCCGAAATTTTTTTTTTTTTTTAACACAAACGAGCTTCTTCAGCGTTAAGTGTGCCCAGCAAAAACGTTAAATGAGGCGAAAATCCCATCTGGAAAGATTTGGGCATTCAATAGTTCGAGCGTTAAAAAAAAGCATACCTGTCACGTGGTGGTATCAAGGAATCTCGTAAATGTGGAACGGCCAGGAGTGGCTCTAAACCTTTATTCTCTTTACAAGCCTCACTGTGACTCTTTAAGGCATCTACAAAGTAGAAATCAGTTATTTGTATCCTTATTCCAGTTCAAGTTATAAATTAGGTCACAAAAATTGCTAAGAAAATGGATGTAGTCCGAGAGTTCATTGACAGCTTTTATAAAGGAAACATGGAAAACAGTAACGTTACGTAAGCTGAACAGACCTTTGAGGTCACAAAAATTGGAAATATAACCTTTAAAAATAAAGCTTGCAGCAATAAAACTCAAATACGCAAGGAATACAGAAGACCAAATGTTTACTATTTACCTATGATTTTAACCACCATGTCAAACATCTGCCTGCTTTCTTCCTCCTCTTTAGACCAGCGATATCTCATGTATCGAATTCCACCCAGGAGTACGGCTACACCTACAAACAATAACACGTTAGGATTTCAATGCTTAGTGTTAATAGCCAGAATCTGGTAAAGGAAAATGACAACCCATATGTCGTCTACTCCTTTTTGAAGAAACTATGAAGTACTAATGGAACAAACAAAACAACATTATTACTGCTCGCCACTTACCAAGAAGAAGAAGAGACAATTTGTGTGCTACAGTAACTATAGCTCGTCGGACGCGGCACACAAAGGACATTTGTGGCCGAGTGGATTCCAAGTACTTCACGTCACTTATATCTAATTTTCCATCAACATCCCCAGAACACCTATTTAACAGATTAGAATATTTTATACAACAGTCTTGCATTAAGTGCAACACACACACAAATATATATATATTAGATATTACAAATTACAGAATCAATACTCACTTAATACCAACATCTTTCTCAGAATGCAAGATCCACAACAAGGCGTTATTCAATTCATTTGCATATTCTTGACCTAAATCCTGGAGAGGTGTAATAAGAAGTTTGGTGAGATCACCCAGACAGATAAAATTAGCTTCATCTGTTCTAGCCACATAAATCCTTCACAAAATCTGTAAAATTGAGAACACTTGAATTCTGTTCTACAAAAGAGAGTACAGCTAGAAGACCACGCACGATATGCAGCAACTAAGATCTGTTTCCTAGCAATACCCAATTACGAATCTATCTCCAATGTCCGTTTCTGTTTCATTGTAACAGGGCCTTAAACCCAATTGCATTTAACTTTGATAAGCAACAAAAATGCTATGCATATGTCTACGGCTAGGACATGCACAAGTAACAAGGTATGCCACGTTTTGATCCCATACCCATTGTAATGTAGGCTCCCTCTTTTGCATATACCTGCTGCTTTATGGCACAGCATATGGTTCGAAATGCATTTCACATACATACAGCCATTTCAATCTTATTAGAGATAGTCCGTGAAGAACAGGAAAAGCTTGGACTCAAGCAGATGAATATGAATAGCAAGATTCAGTATGCTTATGATAAGAAATGCAGAGCACAGCAAGCACAATACTTAAGCTGCCATACATACATATATAACGTATTTGCTCTGAAAAATAACTATCTTATAATCAGACCTCAAATAGACTACAAGACTAAGATTCAGATCCCCTGCAGCGCTGCAGGGGAACCGAATCCTCCTCTCTGGCAGGAGTAACCAGCAGAGGTTGTCTGCGCGCATTGTGCAGATGTTCACTGGCTGCCAGAGGAGAGGATCCCCCGCAGCGCTGCAGGGAACCTGCATTCTTCAATCTGCGGTGCTCCCAGCACTTCTAACCTTCTGGTGACATGACCTTCCAGTGCTCAATCATAAAAGCCCCGGCAGAACTAATGGGCAGCGGAAGTTGCCCCCACTAGACACCAAGAAATGTTAAGCACGGGGAAGTATAAGGAAGCACTGGTTAGTCGGGGGAGGGTAAGATGCGCACAAAGGGGATTAAAAGGAATATCAGGCAGGCAGAACAGCATACAGGGGTGTATAAGGCATAACTGGGGGGCAGAGTGGCATACAGGGGTATAAGGCATATCAAGGCATATCTGGGAGGCAGATGTGCATTACTGGGGGAAGGTTGGCAAATAAAAGGTTCTTCCTATAGGGTAGTTTTATATTCAGGCTTTTTTCTAAATTAATATTCAAATTTTGAAGGGTTTTCTTATAATTGAGCAAACAGTGTTATCTCTATCATTGTAGATGAAAGTAAAATATATAAATGTGTGAAATACACATCTCGGAAGAAATCTATCTGCATGTTTTTGGATCAACTATACCAGACTTTTAAGTTTAAATATCTATTTGAACTCAACCATTCTGTAAATGCATTTTTAACTTGCGCATCTAAGAGATAAGAAGTTATTGTACCATATGGTTGTTTTCTTTGCTTTATATTTATAGAGCTTTTAAGAATAAAAGAACAGCTTTTACTACAGATGAGCCTCCTGTACTTACACTGTTTGTGAGTGTATTTCACACATTTATATATTTTACTTTCATCTACAGTATTATACTATTATATTTTTTTCTCTTCTATATACACATGCGCCCCGATTTCTGTTGGTTTCGTATATGAACACCCAGAGGAGCGTTTTTGTTGGGTTGCGGCAGTGATACATTAGGGAAGTATTTTTTCTTTTTTCTTCTTTTTTCTTTATTCACTTTGGATATTCACACGTGTTTTTGGGTGTTCAAGGTTTTGTTTTTTCCAGTTTATCTCTATCATTGACTAATGCATGCAAATATAATCAGCTAACAAAGACATTAAAAAAATACATTACCTTTAAGTATTCAGTTGCTTCCTGGACGGAAATTTTACCATAATCTGTGTCACCACATATATGATCACCTAATAGGATGCAAAAGAGAAAAATATATATAAAAAATTTAGAAAAGGCCACATATAATGGTGTTTATATTTCAAGCAGAACATTAATATAAACAGAGATTGCCAGCTTTGTTATAGGGTCTTAAAAAAACAAAACTGGAGAGATGTCTTTAGGAATGGCTGTGGATAAACTGGTCACTTCGCAAACCCTAGCTTTACCAGGCACCAGAAAGTTCATCTGGACATCTACCAAGTCAGCTGATTTACACGGCACTGGATATGCGAATAAACTCACTCATTTTCAGCCACATCAATTTGTGGCTGAAAATGCCGCTCCACATACAAGATTCACATTCATAAAGCAACCAAATACTACGCAATAAAACTGCCAAAAGCAATGGGTACCAAAACAACACCAGTGTGCAGCATATGTTAGATGTACAGATACATACACAAACATCCTCCGAGCATGCCAAGTGCACACTTAACAATTGTACTCACACTTAACAATTGTACTCAAGGTCTATCAGTCTGCCATTCCCTATATAACCCCCTTAAAGAATGCCAGCGAAGGCCTTGATAATAGAAGGACCTGCCAGCTTACAGAGTTGTGAACATTATCAATGAACAAAGCGAATGCAAGGCACTATGCGTGTATACACACACACACTCTTTAGGCTCACAGCCAGCAGCTTCGTTATTGCCCATAAGAGTTTGCAAAATGCATGATCGCGTCCATAAACTAATGGAAAAAGGCATATTAGTACCTGCAGTTTTAGCCAGCTTATCGTGTAGTTTATGCAGGGTGCTCATGAGGAGGTTCTTTCCACCTGTCTGCAAGGAGGAAAAATAACAAATTATCCTCACAAATCTGTATCCAGAGTTAAACATATGCAGAAAAACAACATATGTACAAAGGGGTCACTACATAACAGTTATAAACGTTGGGCCTGTGTGATGAGCAAACTGCAGGTTATATATATTCATACACCATATACATATCTCAGAATGTTAAATCTGGCATACCTGCCTCAAACCCATACTGGATAACATGGACAGATTTCTATATAGTGATAAAGACTTCTGCAACTATTCACAACTTCCACAGGTGACCCTTTTAACTATATTCTCCCGACGTGATCAGACGCAACGCATGTCCGATTACAAAATACTAGTAATACCTACAATGAAAGTATAAGAAATATAACATATGTACCCCTTTATTTTCCCATGGTTTCCCATATAAAGGAAAACATTTTATTAAATGGCCAAACGCTGCAGCGCTCCATACTTACTTCAGTGCTGGAAAGTTCGTCTGGACTTCTTACTGTAAAAACAATAAGTGAACAGGTTTCATATTTAAATAAAAACATGTAGCCAAAAGCATCACAATAAAGTCACAAAGCCGCATCTCATAAAATGGTCTAATAATTTTCATGGTTAAAGCTGCATGGACATTCACAAGAATGACTTGGAGACACTGGAGGTCGCGGTTCTAACCATTTATGCCGAGTCGGTCAAAAAAACTCACACGATATTTATTGGTAGTGGTTGCATTCACTGAGCTCCCATGTCGCATCATAAAAAGTTTTCTCAACATTTAACCTTTACTACCAAAGAGGACAAGAATTGCCTAAGGAAGAACTATTTTATTTAAAAGGGAAACTGAAAAGGATAGCAAAGAAGAGTTAACTCAATCCATGTCAACAGTTGGTTGGCCAGCACCACTATACAGCCATTGCAACTCTTAGTCCTTCTGAAAAGATCATTACTTGTTGACGCAGCCACGTGAAATAAACAAAAAGCAGATTTTAAAATGCCAGCTACATGGCCGCTGGTATATAAAGCGCTCTATAGATGGCAAAGAGGATGCAATCAGAGAAGGTGCAAACCTTATTCCACTTCCAGCTGGAGGGAGATACGACTTAGGGCTGTATTACACCCAAGAGAACCATCTGTACAGCAGAGCGGTCCTTCCAAATGCGAGATCAGTTTGGGCAAGTTCAAGAACAAAAACGGTTTTAAAGATTCGGTGTCATTTCAGCCGATTAAAAATCATTTCTAATTATGCTAGTCCGGTCCACAAGCGAGGGGGCTGGATGCCATTGCTGCATTGATCTACAACCAGTGCCTGAACTTGTTTTCATAACGTTCTATATGGTGTATGATTGCCGAAGCTTTAAGAATTAAAAACAGATGTGATTGTGCAGCCAAAGCGACATTATGGGTGCATTAGGTGCTTTTGCATCTGTGCTATTTATATACAGATATATATATATATATATAAAAATATAACTCAATGTGTCTTTTCCAAAATCACATCACAATTCATCTTATGTGATATTGTGGTCTGGCTCAACCAGTAGAAGCCTGCATTCCATATACTACTGGAAGATATCTAACTGTTTTACTCTATTTGAAAATACTTTAGTTGTTGGGACAGTATCTCACTACTAAGAGTGAAAACACTTGTGAAGGATGCATCGGTGTCACCTGATATGCCATGGAGCGATTCCACATCACACAATCTCTAACATGTTCAGAAAACCCCCATTAACAAAGTAATTACGGAGAAAGCTATATTGAGCATGATGGGGAAAGAAATAACCATCGGACCCTTCACTTCCATGCACTGTGTATTTACTCCTGCTAAGGAAACGCATTGTTTACATCTGCTGACTGGCATCATATAGACTCTGTGCCGGTTCTTCTAACTTAAATCTGACAAGAACTGGTTTTCACTATTGATATGCACTTAAGAACACAGTAGACAGATGCTCATTCAAGTGGTTGAGCCAGAGGCTACCAGACGGCAGCAGGAATGTCTTCAACAATTATTTACACTAAAATATTTCAAGCTGGAGACACAATTACGCTCTGTGAACAAGTGACATGTAAAGATATCGTGACTCAAATCATGTACAGGAGAGATGTACACGGCAAAGGTGGTGATTGGAACCACCAATCCATCATCCTGACCGCCAGCAGTTTTACGAGAACGCAGAAGGCGTGAAAACGTAGCTATATAGAATTTGGGTCTGACACACAAAATCACTTCAATTGGTTAAAGAAACACAAATCGTTCATGAGACGTTTCCCAGGGTCGTGTGCAAGCCAGAATTTCAGCACCAAAATGTTGATAATGAAACGCGTAAAAAGAGCTTAATGTATTATGGCTACCTATGCAGTAGCCGTGTTCAATTCAGAGGATCCGAAAGCATTTGGTATTTCCCCCTGCCTGCTTCGGCATGAACAGAACAGTCTTTGGCTACATTAGCCAAACAGGTATCCAGATATCGTGGACCCACAACACCCAAGATGATGAGCTAGCCACAGGTGTGATCATCCCCGACACGGAGCGCCAATACTAAGCCGTCAGCCACATGGAAGGCTACCTGTGTGCCCCCCGAGCTGGCCGGACACACACAGCACTCACACCCCCCCTGCAGGTACAATGAATACTTACAGAGCTCGTCTCCAGACGGTCCCGCTGTGCCACTCACTCTCAGGTAAGTCAGTCCAAGCAGCACAAAGAAAAGGCAGGCGGCAGCTAAGAGTACCATGGACAGGTAATGGGCACTGAAACCTCCTGGGGGAGACACCTCACCCCGGAACTGTTGCAGCAGCTCCTCGTCGGCCTCCGGGAGCTTCTTCTTGGCGCTGGAGTACGGATAGTGGGGGAGACTGTGGTTAGAGGACGAGTGGTTGGGGTGGGAGACTCTACTGGGGAGACTGTTATTGAACACATAGACCCCGGAGGCCTCGGCGCTGTAGTTGCCCCCCATGTGGTTGCTGGGCTGGCGCGTGAACCCCTCAGCCTTGTCCGTGTTGGATGGGGAGGTCTTCCGGATGGCTCCCCGGTGCCGAGTGGTCACATCGGGTACATCTTTGCCCCAGCCCGGTTTGCTGGGAGTGTCCGGGGGGTCCATGCCGTTGCCCCTTGGCTGTTTTACCATACCCCGCCTACTCCGGCGACTCTGCGGCTCATCCTTCCCCGGCTCCTCCTCGTCGTCTGAGTCGGAATAGTCTCTATGATAAGAGAAGCGGCTGCCGTTCATGACCCGGCCTTTACTTGGCTCTCCCTCTTCTTCCTCGTCGTCGTCGTCCCGCCCTGGGGGGTTGTGCGGCCTGCGCGCCCCCCACCAGCCAGGCGCCTTCCGCCCGTCTGCCTCTCCGTCTGCAGCGTCCACGCTCCCCCGCTGGGCCGGGCTCCTCTCCGGATAGGAAGCGTTAGCTCTCTCCCACCGCCCTCCCTGAGCCCCCAGTCCGATATCCGCATCCGACTCATCGGAGCTGAAACCGACTAGTGGAGACGGCTTACCGAGCTCCTTCGGTGGGCTCTGGCGGGCCCCTCTCCTGTGTGTCACGTCCCCGCTGTGCGGGCGGGATCCCCCGCTCTCTGGGAGACCAGCCGCCGCAGTCATAGTGTTGTTGTTAGTTATTACCCGCGTCTTCGCGAAACGAGGCTTCTGATCCTCCCGAAGCTTCTTAAGCTTCTTCAGGTACACCGGCCGGGTGCTCTCGGTCACCGGGCCCGGCATCATTCCGGAGCGCTTTAACTCAGAAACGAGCTCCTCATCCGTTAGCTGCGCGGTCGCCATTTTGACCACTCGCTCGGGCTCTCTGCCCCCTCCTTCCACGCGCTGGGTCCCGGAAGTGACGCCGTCGGACTAGATGGTGAAGTAGACCCGACGCTCGACAGCGTCGGGCGCGCGCATACCTGGCTACCGCACCTCCGGCCAGTGCACGAGGCTACCCTAGTGCAGGAATGCTTAGGAGGGGTGGCTTAACAGGTTGCGGTAATAAAACGAGAGGAAGGATGTGGGTTACGGGCAAAAAGCGACATATTTGTATCGCGAATTAGGATCCTTGCCACATGTTCAATCCTGTCTGCTGAAACAGTCTAACAAATGGCGCAAGCAACCCGGGACAGTAGATAATAAGTACATATCCCGTATATATAACTGTATCTCAGCGAGTTTTACACTCTAAAGATAGAAACATGTAAAGTTACGCACTTTATGGACCTCAGTGGTCTCGTAATTAGGTGGAAATGATATCTGAAGAAAAGACTTTCAAGGTTGTGAAAGGTTATTATTATCTTTTATTTATGTAGCGCCAACAATCATGTAGCTTTACTTATTTTTCTACAGAACCCCAATATGGGCTAATAAGGTACCAAACAGCTGGTAGAGGAATAATACTGTTGGCTGGATGAAGACAGGGCATGGGCATAAGTCA
Organism: Spea multiplicata; assembly: GCA_009364415.1. Classification (NCBI taxonomy): domain Eukaryota; kingdom Metazoa; phylum Chordata; class Amphibia; order Anura; family Pelobatidae; genus Spea; species Spea multiplicata. Next base: position 118,386 of record VKOC01000936.1, on the reverse strand, counting down.
TGGGAATCGGGGTTTTAGCTGGGAACCAGGCCTTTTGGAAATTATCTTTTCTGCCTGGGTGGCTCATCTTATAAGTCCTTGGGGGTGCAAACCGTCTTTTGGGGAGTAATAGAGAAGGCAATACAGCTCTTTTGCAGCGACTTCATATCAGCATTTTCCAACAGAGCGTACTGTGCTGAGTCCAGCAGAACACTGATTTATTATTATAATTATTATTTTAGAATAATTGGGAAAGGGATGAAACCTTCAGGAACCTAGACAAAATAACCAATCAGAAAAGGCCGATTGGTGCACACCCTCAGGGCATGAAGAAGATGGCTCTTGGGGGAGGGCGACCAAAAAGTGCTTTCCATGTAAACCTAGGGAATCAGTGACCAACCAAATTTCTGTGTGGAATCGGCACATAAAGCTTTATTGGATGTGGATGCCCAATGTCAATTCTGCCGGGACGCCGTTTCCCCTGCTGGGCACCAGCTCCCACACCCATCACGCCTCCTCTCTCCGTCCCAGCAATAAATTATTCCAACATGAGAAGTTACTAACGTATTACTATGCACACATTTTTATACTATTCTTATATATATATATATATATATATATATATATATATATATATACACCCACACACGTGGTAATATCCCTTTTTAATGTAGCTACCCTGCATTTAACACATATACTATGCATTGCCATTTCAGACAGTAGATATCAACTGGTAGGGAATTTTGAATGGCACTGTTTCTTTTCAATGCAGTGTTGATACCTGGTGAAACCCGGAGACTCTGGGAGAAGCGCCACTTCTTCATGTCGACACATGAATCCTTCTGGTTGGAGGAGTGGGGTCCTCTAACGCCCCACTCCCTGCGCATTTCCCACTTAAATGCCGCTGTGCCCCGTGATGTCGACAGGAACATCCACTGATGTCAGTGGGTAGACCTGGCCGCATCCCGCAAGCCAGAGCCTAAAAGTTCCCAGCTATGGCAGTGTTTCAAATAAATTGTTTTTTTTTAGGCAATATCATTATTATGTGTGATAATTTACATGAATTTACATATCAATTATGATTGTGTTCTTTATATGGATTCTAAAACTGATAAATGGGTTGATTGCCAGTTTATTGCCAGGAAAGAATGTGCACATACCAAAATAGAACTACTCTATAGTCTAAAGATTGTAAAGATTGTGTGTTGCATCAACTCTTACTGGGACTCTCATCCCACCTAGTACTTAAAAGTTCTGGAGCAGAATGTAGTAAAATGTGTGTTACCATAGAAACAAGATACTCCAGATATGGTACAACAATATGATTCATTATACTCTATAAATGAAAACTATGGAAACACATAAGCAGGGCAATTTTTTTTTATATAAAGAAAAAAGGTTCCAAGGCATCAGATTGCGTTGCATAGTGCGACAAACTCTGTTAGCTCAGGGCCACAGCTAATTCATTTAGGGATTTTAGGCACGTCCTTCTGCCGCAATAAGGCTCAGGAACACTAATTTTAAGCAAAATTTTTTCAAGTACACAAATCAAACATCCCAAAACAAAATCGTAACAGAAAAGCCTAGCTCCCGATCAGAGTGGAGCCGATACCTTGCTGGTGCAGACTGACCAGCCTAATTACTCTACTTCATCATCCAGATCAATCCAGTTCTGCTTTCTGAATTGCTTCCAGTTTATAGTTCGTCCAGGTTCTAACCCACTTTGCTGTTTATTCCTGCACATTACCTTTTTTGTTCTCTGGCAGGTCCAGCCTCTTTTGTCGCCTTTCATGGCTCATTTCTCCCCATCTAGATCCATTTACCACCATTTACGTGAGTCTGGAACTGAATTGTTCATACTTTATTTTGGTCTGTTCATGTTCGCGTATACTACCGGATATTACTATTTGCAACTATGACCCAATAGCCTCCCAGCTCCAGGGTCGGACACCAGCCCTATATAATTTATTGCATGGTCAGGTTCATGTGCCCAAATGCCACACCAGGGGTGTAACTAGAAACCACAGGGCCCTGGGGCAATTCTTTTTGCCATCTTTGCCCCCAAACAGCTTGTCTGTGCCATTTTTGCCCCAAAACAGCTTGTCTGTCTCATATGTTCCCCCAAACGTATCTGTGCAATCTTTGCCCCAAGCAGCTTGTCATTGCCCCCAAAAAGCCTGCCTGTGCCATCTCTGCCCCCAAAACAGCGCCTGTGCCATCCCTGCCACCTAAACCGCCTGCCTGTATCACCTCTGTCCCCAAATACCTCTGTCTGTGCAATCACTGGCCTGCCATCTCTGCCTTAAAAAAGCTTGCCTGTGCCACCACTGCCTTTTAAACAGCCTGTCTCTACCACCTCTGCCCCCTTAACAGTCTGCCTGTGCTACCTCTGGCACCTTAACAGTCTGCCTGTGCTACCTCTGGCACCTTAACAAGCTGCCTGTGCCATTGCTGGCCCTAAACCCGTATACATTAGTGATATTTCTTGCATGTGGTCTTTATGCTTTCTCTACAATGTTTCAGGGAAATTTTCACAGTTACAGGTTACTGAATTATAGTGAATATACAGATCAAATCAATGTGATCTACAATCTCTAGATTGTAAGGTCATTTGAGCAGGGCCCTCCGTACTGGTTGTTTCTGTAGTTTTTATGTTATATACTAATTGTTATGACCTGTCTACCCTTTGTACAGCAGTGCGGAATCTGATGGCGCTATATAAAACAATAAATAATAATTTGGAAAAACTATATGTGCAGTATACTTATGGTTAAATATCATAAATACTGTAAAGACAAACCCTTTGCTCATTATTTTCTTGTTTTTGGGATGAATTGTGAGATCTGTCCATATTGAAGAGAGTGACATACAGCATGAACTATTTACTATGAACTAATGCAGGTGAGGTTACTCTGCAGGAAGGGCTGAGCTAGTCTTGCATAATGCATAGTTAAACTGGTGAGATTTACGGTATTAATTCCTCACCACAATTTTACAATATTTTACAGAAAATGGGGATCCGAGAGAGAAGCTTTTATAGCTCCTACGAAGGCAAAATATGATATGAAACCACAAGCTCAAAAATAAACTCAACATACTGAAATGACCCAATATATTTAAAAAAAACAAAGGAATTAAATTTTTAAAATACCATAACTTCACAATTGTTATTGTTTTCAGAATTGTTTCCTTAAAGGGCAAGTCCCATGGAAAAAAAAATGTTGAGGACAAAATGCAAAAACATGGATGAGTATTGCCAAAAACTTTGTTTTATCTCTTTTTCTTCCAATATCTGCATACCTGGAGGTTGCCATTGTTGTCAAATCATGTGATGTTTGGGGTGGCGTTCACTGCTCAGACATCACAATAAGCTGATCCTTAATGGCAATGCTAATGAAGTCTGTTCTGTTATTAGTCACAGTGTCCTGCTGGGTGGGTGAGATTGAGCCATTGTGTTGTTTGCCACAGGCAGTATGATGAAGAGTCAGGGTGTTTGTCTATTAGATTGGACTATGGTAAAAAAGCTAGAATACTCACAACTGGCAAATATGCAACTCTGCGAACACATCCCATTACTCAAAAACGAAAACAATTAAAAACAAAGTCAACACAACATTTTTAAAAGTTAATTTTTAACCGATACCAGTAATAAAAATGGTGGTTGTTCCCCTTTAACCCTTTCAGTGCTGGATGTCTGCCCCCCCTATACTATAAACTATATTTTGGTTTCTTTTTGGCAGAAGTTTAGCTTTTTAGTGGTAGCTGACTTGAGGAGAATTTTCCATTGTGAGACACGATATAAAGTCCAAACAATTTTATCTTCTAAAACTACCAAAATATGTGGGGCTGGTTCAAATAAATATGTTTTTTAAACTTCAACATTCTCTGCACACATTTTTATCGACCATGTATAGCTTTAAGTATATATATTTTTGTAAACACGGACTGAAATTTGATAATAACACAAAAGGTGTCACCTTAATTTGCTTAGTCATTATTAGTATGAAAATTCTAGCAGAAGTTGAAATTTTTTTTAAAAACATTGTGCACACTGGTATATACTTCAGTCTATATTCATGGGCTCTGAAACCAGTATTTTTGGCTGTGGGTTTATCATGGTGTCATATAAGTAATTACTTTATCTGGCAGTGTCAGAATAGATTGTGCACTTCAGATCTCTTGTTTCAAGCTGTTTGAAGAACTGGATTTACCCTTGTACATTGCCCAGACTGGTTTGTAAGAGGCTAAGATAAGAAAAAAAACTGTGTAAAAAATGTAGTCTTGTAGTCTTAAAGGCATTGTCAATTATACATTGATTATACTTGGTCCGATATACAAGAAACAATAATGAACCTAATTCTCGTGCTTATAAGTGCTAATATAAATAGGTGAAAAGTCAAAAGTAATAATAAATTGTAACAATACTTCCCAAATGACCGCAGCAGCCCAAAAAACACTCTTCCTCTGGGTGTAGTTATAAAGATAAACCAATGTATGCGGCGCGGGTACATGTAAGGGAGAAAATAATACAATATAGTGCAGAGTGTATAAACAATAATTAGTGTAGGTGATGTGATTACACTCACAAATGGTATAGATGGTCCAGACCCATCAGAGTAAAGTGGAAAAGTATCTTTTATTGATCTTCGTGTAGAATAGTTAGTCTATGCACAATGTGCATATAAAATCGTTTGTGTTGAAAGTCCACCGAAACTCGATCATGAAAATGTCCAATGTGATCCTTCTGACGCATTTCGCCAAGTCCTCAAGAGAAGTAAAATCGATCGGTAAATGCTCTTGTTCCGTGTTGCTGCCTTTTTATGTTTATTTCTGTGTGCTGATGTCATCACCTATGATACCTTTTTCTTTGTTGAAAAAGTTGGGGGGAAAAAGTAACAGGCTCGAAAACTGTCCAGCCTTCATTCAGGGAAACCTTCGAACGATCCTCCTGTATTTATGTGTGTCAGTCTGTGATGTACCTTTGCCCTCTTTTCCCTGAATCATCTGAGGATCTCGGCTCCTCACTCTATCCCTTGTGTTCCTTGCCGTGTTCCCTGTTCTCTGTTGTGTCCCGTACCATGTATGTCTTGTCTGGTTATGTTTAGAATCTGTGTTCTGTGTATTCTTTATGTTCGGCTTTGTTAATTATGCTTTATTTAGTTTTCCATGTATTTCTCTCTTGCTATGTTTCTTGCTCAGCCTCCATGTTTCTTGCTGTGTCTCTGCTTCTGCACTGTGACTCCTGAATTCCATCTTTGGGCGCTCTGGGTCATTACAGTCGCCTGTATGGACCCAGGTCCCTGACAATATTTGATTATGTTTCCCACATTTTTTTAATTCCAGTCATGTTTGAGGGTAGATGCTGAAACCTGGCCTACCTGGAACAAGAAAGAATACACAAAAAAATAATTTCCCATGCTCCTGAACACATAGATGTCACATATATGTGGTAAATTAGCATTACACGTTCATGAGAGACCCCCATATCATCAGTGCTACAAATGGGTTCAATCTGAGAAATTAGCACAGGTGAACCAAAAACGTGCACATCCTGAATTTGGGGTGTTAATTACACCTAAACACCAAAATAACTCCCACAAACTGTATGTTCTCTGACAGCACATTACCCCACGACTTCAAATACATCTTACTTACCTTTCTATGTAACCCACTGCAAACACAAATCTAACAAGCACACAGATTTTAAGGTTTTTTTTCTCAGGGACATTTTGGGATGGATTTTGAGATGAATATAATCTCCAACCACTCATGAGAACATAGATCACACATCATACTATCAAGTCATGCGTGTGCAAAGTGGTTTCAATCATTTTACAGCTCAGCTGGGGAGGCACTCCTCATGATTTGGGGTGGGGGGACTACCCCTAAACCACCCCTAAAACGCCACAAACTATATATGCCCTGAAAATCTATGTTCCAGATAGTGTTAGTGATAGGGATAATCAGATTAGATCATGGGCTATTTATTGGAGAGACAGATCAATGATCAGTTACCTAATGGGATACTAATCATTGAGCAATTTGTTATGTTAAAAAAGTTAAAAATAAAAACATAGCACATTAAATTAAAATCAGATCACAGGTTTAGGACTACATTTTTGTTAGCTATGTGATTAAATTGCAAACCATACATTTGAAAATGTTGAATGGTTGAAACCACTGTTAACACCAAGTAAGGGCTAGATGGCTCATTGAATCAAGCCCAATCACTGATAAATACATTAAAAAAGAATGGGACAAATGGCAGTTCCTTGGAGTACCACATTCAGAGCTTTCCCTAACTGGAAAATGTTCCATTAACAACATCCCTACAGCATTCTCTCTTTTAACCAATTATCCATCCATGCACAAATACCTACCACCCATCCTATATGTTCCAATTTATACAGCAACTGATTGTGTGACGCACATCACATGACAAAAGGTATAAAACAATTTCCTCCGTAGCATATCTCAACAATCACTGAAACCGAGTTCCCAGTACAGATCTGTTCCTTTTTTAAATGATGGCATTAGAGTACGCTACAAGTAAAGAGGATAAACCGATGGGGTTATGGTAGGGATAACACATGCTGCTAGGCCTAAGATACCACAATTAGGTCATTACTTACTGCATCACTCCTGGTGAGTTGTGTGCCACATGTACAACATTCATGTTAAACTAAACAAAGATACAAAACAATCCTGTAAGTCCAAACTGTTATGCGATTACTACCTGTTATGTCTTGTTTACCCATTGTACAGGACTGTGGACTATAATGGAGCTGCGTAGTTTAATATACTATTTTTGTACAACGTACATTTAAATTTTGAATTCATATTCTTTTCCTGTAGAGGGCACACTTGCATTTGGAACTAACCTGTTACTGGAGTGTTATTCTGTACAATGTATTAGAGAAAAATACAATGTATTATCTTTTATGTATATAGCGCTAACAATTTACGCAGTGCTTCTTACAGTTAATACACTGAAAAGGTATGACAAACTAGAATTGACAAATTCTCATTATATATATATATATAATATATATATAAATTACAGATACTTGCAATGGAGTCCACAGAGGTATTTTTACAGTTTGCAACATGGAATATTTATAACATATATATATATTATATATATATATAATATATATATATATAGGGAACCTATATTCAATGGTATCAATAGTATCAATGGTATCAATATAATACATAATACCTTCTTGGTATCAGCATTTTGACACTAAGGGTCTTGGATAATATGATGCAATACAACATCTAGTCCTCAATCCAATGAGGACTTTTCGAAAGAAAATCACTACTCCCGTTCCATATAGACCCAAATTGTTTTTTTTTGTGAATCTCAGAAGGATCAATCACTGAGCAAAGATTGGTCATTTCACTTGTACAGCTGATTGCTTAGAGCTGGCCCTGACAGCATCAACATGTGGCTTCAACTAATTAGCTGTGATGAACAAGGCACAGAAAATGTGGTGTGCCCTATTGTGTATTAAGTGATCTGGAACTTTGAAGTTAAATCAACGTTTCCATCTAGCCTGGTAAAAAGTGAAAATGGGGCCAATAATTTTACATGTTATAGAATATAGTAAGCGTATACTCATTATGGCCCAGCTAAATCTTGTGTACAATTTCATCAAGGGGCATGCCATACAAAATAATATAAAAACCTTGAGGAGATAAGTTTTTTTTTCTCCATAAAAAATTATTTTTACAAAATTCAAATTAAACATACTCTAGTAAGTTGAGCTTACTAGAAAGAAATATGCTTAGCATCTGAAGGCATCAGTATAATTGTTTTGTTAATTTAAACCAAAGAGTTGTTTTGATTGTATTTGATCCCAGTATTACCCAATTTATTTACAAACTATATCACCTAATACAATTTAAATCACACCTGGTATATGTCTTCTATTTCATAGCTGAGCGTGATGCTCGGCGTAGGGCTGATTTGCTAATTCAGTATGATTAAAGAGAATTGTACAACTACAATAACGCTTGGATGTTGTACGCTTCAAACATACACATCAATCAAACACAAGCATGTTGTTGTAAAATAAGTCTGATTCCAGGTGCAGGCTGTTAATCCGCATTCAGAGATGAAAGTGCGAAGCAAGGCAACATCCTCCGTAATTACAAAAAAATCACGGATTTCTAATGCAAAACAATTGTGAAAGTTTTGCATACATGGGGTAAGAGTATGCAACTGGAATATGATGTAGAACGGTAGAATTGCTTTTCCATTATTTCTGCGCTCCCAGTTGCATAGGTAAATATATGATTTTCCCTTTTCTGAATTACACAAGAGCATGTCACCTCACTTGTAGGTCCACTCTCAAAACATGGCTGTAGCAAGATGTCACACCAACCCTATGCGTTGTGTTTGGCAGCATTACATCACAGTCCTTAATTTAAGCATTCCATATAAAGGTTCTAGATGTTTTCATTCCCTTTGAATGCTGTATGTAATGTGTGAAGCAGTGCATAAATTGTTTGTGCTTAGTTATTGTCCACATCCTAAATCCCCAATATTCCACAGAGGGGAAAAGGTGTGCTACACATAAAAGAGAATTTATAAGCAGCTATTTTTTCATGTTTAAGATCATTTATTTTGGGGAAACCTATTATATGGCATAAAAATAGTTGGGATAGTAATTCATACCATGTCACTGCTTTTGAGGAACCTTCTTCACCATTTCTGTACAGGGCCTGGTATAAAAAAAAAAATAACACTCACCATGAATCACTAATTGAACATGACTTGTGGTTGTAAAATAACTCCACTTCAAACATGTGTATAGCTGCTTGCTCCGTCTAAGAATGTGTCCTTGTCTTTCTGGATTTAATTACGTCTTGTACTCTGCACATGCACATACAGGAGGCTTGCCTGAAAGAAGTACCCTACCAAGCAGAAGAATATTTCTTAGCACTAATAGGATATTTTACACACCATTTACCACGACCATAATCTGCTCAGCGCCACAAACCTTTCCACAGTAGACAAAATCCAAAATTAATAATTATTGCCACATATAGCAGCTTTGTTACGTAAAACTTACATTTCTTTCTGAAGCAAATACTTCCAAATCGGGACAGGGCAAAGCACCTAAGACCCAAAGAAAGATGCAGAGGGACCACCACAGAGAGGATTTAATTACATATAAAACATGACTGAAAATGCTTCATATTAAAATGTTGTTTTTCATCCACTGTACCATCATAATCCAGACACAAAGGCTAAGACACACATAATAACTCACTCACTCTAACACACACACATACACAAACATAGATGGTAGGTGGTATCCGCCTCTGGGCAAAGCAAATGTGCTTTAAAATATATTATTAGGCACATGAAAGGCCCCATAAGCATTAAAATGAAAGATGGGTTATAATTTCTATGTTAATACTTTTGTTTTATGTGTTTGTTAATAATGTTTTATTCAGTTTTGTGTAGTAGTTATATTATTCCCTGTGCATGTTTGGAATCTTTTTTGCTATTTATTAGAAACAAACCCTCAAGTACAGCCAAAATCACATACACTTTTGACAGGGTCATATCACACAATCCAAAGTATATTGACATTACCTGTGAGCCAAAAGGAAAGTATTTCATAACCAAAAGGATGAGCAACTCAGAGATAGGTAAAGTGTTTATAAAATGATGCCATTGCTCATGCCAAACCTTAGGTAGTCATTGTTGCCTCGGGGCAATTAGTGAAATATGAGAAAGCCCTGTTTCTCCTTTACATGTACAGCTAATTACACCTCATGTGCTTTTAAAAGCACATGTCAAAATACTCAAAAGAATCACTTTTTGAACACCAAAATTCTTTATATATTTATGTAATAGCCAGTATTCTGTGCGATGGAGGAGAGATGTATGCTGTGATACCATAGGGATCTCTTCATATATTTTGGCCTATGTACCACACAAAGTGGTGTAAAATATATATATATATATATATATATAATATATATATAAATCTTTATTTTAAAACCTGTTCATGCCGTGTGACTTTATATATATAACTTGCCATGTTGCTGACTGCGATCGCCATTTGTGGTGGAATAGGCTATTGCTGGTTTCAAACCCCATTAAAGGAACACTCTAGCCGTCATATCATAGCTGCATGAACCCTCTAAATGTTCATAGTGTTCCTCTTGCAAATGCATAGGAACCCCTTATACACAACTGCCCCTCTCCCTCACTCCCTGGGTATTTTGCATGCAGGAGATGTCTTCGGCAGAACCCTTCTCCATGCACATGGTATATTTACTGCTTGAAGAGTGCTGCGGTGGGGGTCTGAAATCAATGGGACCACTGAGGTGGAGGGCGGCTGCAGCAGCCGGGCTGCAACTTCTAGGTCAGATAAGTCCTTTATTTTATTTAATTTGTTGTTTTGAATAATTCATATTTAAGTTCTTTAGTTTGCATCCTTCTTTAATGAGGGTGTCAAGGAGATTAAATCAACAGCAGTTGACCAAAGGAATAACTTCTGCCTCTATCCTCCATGAGTTGAGACAGGCAGACAAACTGTTTACTATTTTTTTTCTGCTAATGATGTCCCTGTACTTGCTCGTATATTGTGTGATTCCTAAATGAAGCATACAAAGTTGTGCCCTCTTCAAAAATGAAAAACATACTTGAAGCGGCTCCTGCATTTCCCCAGTTTTACCTTCCACGTGATAAGATTACTGCCAATCTTGGCCAGCAATTCAATGGGGTTTAAGGAGCAAGTGTGACTACTTCAATAAATGTAGCAATGTCTTTGGCAAGCACACTTGCACACATTCACCACATGATGGCAGTGCAGCAACTTAGTAAACTAATGCAGTGGATGTTGGGCATTTGGAAGAGTTTGCATGAGCACCTTTATCCAGTCTGCCATGAGAGAACTCCTGCACAAACATCACCCCTTCTCCTATGGCAATCAAGGAAAAAGAGAGCTTTGTGCACATTGTTTGTTGCCTACAATACTCATATTATTTGATTCTATTTATGTAGTGATTCATTCTTCAAACGGCTGAAGTGATTGTGGAATTTGCATTATATGCTATTATCATTGTGACTAATTGGAAACCAATGCCCCCAGATCTACAGCCAACAGACCTGGATACCATACATGACACTAACCAGAACTTTTTTTCTCACAGATTGGCACATATATCACACACACACTGTAAATATATGGTTCCTGCTGATTGCTAAAAAATGATCAGCTATAAGCATTTAAAAAGAGATATATCAATACCAGACTGGAAGCAGATTAAGAGATTTCACTCTATAATCTGTACAGATTGTCAAACAGTTTCATGATTCCTGAGCATACTTTTGCAGTTTTGGAGGTCACCAACTGACTACATGGTGTGCTCGTACTCGGATATTATTCTAAATGAGTATTCAGGTCCAGCCATCACATGGGTCCCAATGGGTCCATGGGAACATGCCGCACTTTGTCCGGGGGGCCAACTGCCTGCTCTAAGGCACGTTCTTTTGTGGGGGGTCATTTAATGTCATGTTGCATTACCTCATAGTAGTCGCACATGAAGCTTCTCCATGGTAAATTGTGAGTGATTGTCTGCTTATGTGTATGTGCCTGGTATGTTAGTGTGTGTCTGAGTATGTTAGTTTGTGTATGTGTGGGTATGTTAGTGTGTGTTTGTTAGTGTGGATGTCTGTGTGTATCTGTATATGTTAATGTGTGGGTACGTGTCTGAGTGTGTATGTCTAGTTGTGTTAGAGCGAGTCTCTGTGTGCCTGAGTATGTTAGTTGTGAGTCTTTATTAGCGATAATATAACAAAGTAGCTGTGGGCATGGTTTTGGTGAGTGTGTGAGTGTGTGTGGGGAGGCAGCATTTCCTCCTTGGACCCAGACACCAAAATGTCTTATAGGCAGAATGGCTGGGAATTTGAAATATTAAGTATGGTTTCAACAAAAAAAACAGAATATCAACAGTGTTCTTTGTCTCCAAGGGCATCTTTAATGCATAATGCTACTGCCCCAAAATATCAAATGACCAAGAATGGGACATTTTTGCTTTTGAATGGGGATTGGTAGAGGTTAAGCAATAGGATAGTGCTTTACTGAACCCTTTTCACCTATTTGTATTTTTTATGCAATTAAGGCAAATAAGAGGAAAATATTTGTATGTAAACAACTTAAGACACATTTTCTGCGGTGGCTGTTAGAAGTTAAGAACTGTCTTTAGAAGATGAGAATAATCTTCTCTCACTCTGTGCTGTGGTGCTGTGAGTTTTCATAGTACAAGCTATTAGTCTAATAGTCTGCACTATGAGCACTCGCAGTGCAGAGTAAGAGAAGAATATTTTGTAATAAATTGATGCTTAAATTATGTCAACAATGATTTAATATCCCTCAACTCCACTATGAGGGTTTTAAATGGAACACAGAGACACTTTATACACATCTGTCCAGTTTTAATTGCCAAATTCTGCAATTTCCTGATTTTGTTTTCTGTTTATATAATGTTACTGATTTTAACCCATGATGTTGCTAATCAATCACGCATCTCACTATAGTGTGTGGTCCATGTCACCGATCAGCCTGTCTGCTGGTGCTCTGGGGGGGCTCTGCAGCAGCACAGTGCTCTGTACCAGGCTTTCACTAGTAAGCAGGCGCCTCCCCCCACATCACAAACTCCTCTCCCTCCTCTCCTTACTTCATTGACTCCAAAATGCCAGAAGCCAGCCCCCAGAGTGAGATCAGAGCAGCTAACAGCACTGCTTAGGAAACACACACACACGGGACAAACTAGCGGTAACAGTCCGCAGACAGAAGGGGGCTAAACACACAGTGAATTAGGGCTGAGCAAGATGGCCCGAACTGCAGCCTGCACACTGGCTCTACAGATCTGGAGCATCCTCTCCTGTGCATTATCCCAAACTGAAGCTGTACAGCAGCAGCAGCAGCAGCCGGACAGTCTGTACATGTGGATTGATGCTCATCAAGCCAGAGTGTTAATAGGTATATTCATGTTCCGTGCTGTCTTTTCAGTAGGTGGCTTCCTAAAGGTCACTTGGCTGATTGTTGTGCCCTAAGAAGTCACCAGAGTCACAGTGACTGCGCTGTGTTTAGTGAGGTCCTCCTCTGATGGACTGGAGCTTTGACAAAAGGGCAGCAGCAGCAGTGTGCAAGTCCACTCCACCACGTGTCTGTGTTTTCATCCTTGTCACGTTTGCTTACCAGGTTTTGAAGAAGATATCTTGATTGTGTCTGAAGGAAAAATGGCACCATTTACCCATGATTTTAGAAAAGCCCAACAGAGAATGCCAGCTATACCAGTCAGCATCCACTCCATGAATTTTACTTGGCAGGCGACAGGGCAGGTATGTGGGATTTACAGAATAATGGCAGTGACATTGTCTGTATGCAATATTTGTATGTGTAAATATATACATTCAGTATAATGTTATTGGGAAAATGGGGAAATGTTACATTTTGTATTTGATTCGTGGAGTCATTGTTAAGTTAGGTTGCAAGTGCCATGAAGTCTTAATTGCTTTATGAGTTATTCTTTAAAAGAAATCTAAAATTTGTCAAGACCAGGAACCCTTCCACCTGTGGGCAGTCAGGTTTGGGACCTCAAAGCTCTTCTTCAGATGGAAAGAGACCTCTGAGGTTACTTATGTAACTATATATTTGTCTATGTTGGGTTCTCGTAGGCTGGTAGAGTAATATGCGGTTTTCATTGTCAGTGTCATTTTTAATAATAAAGTATTTAAAAATATGTTAAAATGTAATGTATTTTATATTTGCTTTTGAATGTTTGAATGTTTTGAGTTATTTGCTTCAATGTTATATCTTAGAATGGTGGTTGTTTTTTTAGGCATTTAATGGCTTAACCAGTATGGTAGGAAAAAGAAATCTAGAAATCATCACATAGCTCGGTTTTCCATGACCTAGTTTCTTTAATTTACTTAAAATAAAAAAAAACCTGCAACATAATAGTAATCATACTGCATGCTTTTATAATAAAATCTTTTAAATGGGGAATTATTCAAAAGGAAGAACTGGTTTTAAACGAGACATGTTAAACTTAGCTATACAAGAGAGATCTTAAATCAAATTTTCAAGTTATTTGAAAGCTGGCAACATATTGCTTAATCTGTCTATTCTAATAATTAGGGAAGGAAAACAGCTAGCTGTCCTAATAAAGTAACTGTATTTATATCATGCATACAATCTTCATAGAATATTTATATAAAATATAAAAAAAATAAAATGTCATGTATATTTAACTAATTCATGCTCAGTCAAAACAAAGTATTAATCTCATGCCCTGATTCATAAATAGGGGTGAAGATAACTCATTGGGGTGCTGCTGGCTTATTCAAGTATGTGTAAAAGTGTTATCCTTCGATGTTAGACTGGAATAGAATGATTTGCTTACCGTTCTGGCGCTGAAAGGTTAAAAGGATTAAGGAGCAGCGGGATATTTTTAGAAGCTAATGTCAACCTCAGACACCCAGATAGCTGCACCCAGACATATTACCCCCTTATAGGAACAGGAGTTCTTCTTATATTCGACTATTTGGCCGTTCCACTCTCATCAAATGAAAATAAAGTCTGACATTTTAAACGCTCCCTTAGAAGTCAGAGGAACTTAACAGCTGCCTGAATGCGGGTCAGCGGTGCATTCATGGAATATAAATACTGTGGCTTTTTCTTATTATTCCTCCCATTGCTTAATATGAGTGGCACACATTCTTTCCTAATAGAATTGTGATTATCTTTGAAGGTAACTTTACTTCTGTGGAATCACTCTCTAGGGACTTCCACCAATGCCTTCAATGTGGAGCGTGTCACCAAACAGGAGGAAATAGCTTGTTTTCTGACCTCTGTAGCTGAATTTCCGAACTGGAATGTCAATATGTTTACATTCTGTGGGCATGACTTCTTTTTTTTTTTTTCTCGAAGAGAGTTCACATATCAAAAGTGCGGCTTCCAGCCTTTAATATTGAGATCCTGTCCTCCTGTGGTATTTTGCATCTTGGTGTTGTAGACATGCCACCAAGGATCAAAGCCTAATGCTGCAGAGATCCCTCTTTATTTAGTAGAGCAAGCATGTGCCTGCCATCTGTTGTATCTGATAGAAAACAGCGGTAAACGCCTCAACGTTTGGCCAAAAAAGGCTTTAGTGCTCAAAGGAGATGAGATGCAAGGCACCTTGTAAGATACATCTGGTTTCCATAGTAGTTTACAATGCATAAATGTAAAATACACAGCCTCTGCTGCCCACATCACTGCTCCTAATATCATTTGTCATATAGATCATCAAATAACGCATAAACAATAAGTACAAAGATCACTGCAACGATAATACAATAAGGGCTCTGGGAATGGATTGCATTAATGAATGTATTTTTATCATTTAAATATACAGTGTTTAGAAAGTATTATATGCAATACGGTAAACATCTTATAAAGTGAAAAAATATCACAGCCATGACATACTATTTATAATTATTATTGTTAGAAATTGTATGGCACTGCTAGTAATAATAATATGTTGAACTTAATGGGCTATTTTCAGTCTTACGATGCAACGATGTAACATTACATACATATGTAATAATATCTCCAATGAATGCTAATTATTATTTACATGTATTATACATTAAACTGTAATAATTGCTGTTTTTCATGTGCCAGGTAATAGTTCAATTCTATCATATGTATATAACGTAAGGCTTGCAACAGCCATATTATTAACCAAATGGAGCTTGATGAAGTTAGACTAGTTCAAAAGTTGAGTTAAGCGTGCAGAAGTAGAGTTTTTTTTTCTTACATTTTCCCCCTTTAATTAAAAAATAACTGCCAACACTAGTATATAGGCATGGCAGAAGAAGAAAGATTTAACACATGCTTTTATTCACAGAGCATAAATAGGTATTCTGATCCTATCTCAAACTATCCTTGTTGCAGTGCCAAACTATTTGGCAGTAAAGGAAAATTGAAAGCAAGGCCTAACGAGGTAGGCCAAACCTTGTGACACCTCAACGACCTTGCCTTCTGCTTATGTTGCTCTATTAAATAAAAGCAAACGTTGTTGGCAGAGTGAGTGACACATTAATAGACACCCAGGGGGCACTCCAGTGGGCCGCTTTGGTCAAGTACTTCGTGATAGATAGGACTCCCTTTATCCTCAGTGGCGACAGTAAATATTGAGCTAAACGTACATGAAAACAAATGGCAAACGTGTGATGGAGGGCTGTATTGTGCTGTTCTGCAGAATCCCCACTGTTTTCATTAAATACCATTTTAAAGCTTGAATGTATGAAGTACTTTCATGTTAGCTTGGGTCACGTCATGATTTATTTAAGGGACAGTTTGCACCGGTGTTCATTGCTCTCCTGGTCATATTGAATATTGAAGTGGATGCGGGGGTGATTTTCAGCAGAGTTTAGCCCGTTTCATTTAGGGGCTGTGTCGCATTAATTCCCTTCAACCCAGCTTGAGGTTCAAGTCTGTGCTTCACGATACATCAGATGTCACTGTGCACGGGACATCAGTGATCAAGTGGTGAACGGAACCCAAACAGTGAGAAGAGAAAGCCCGGAATAAAGAGACCTGGTACCTTTTGTTTTAGAAAATGACTATTAAGGAGGTCATTCTGGGAGATGTGATTAATCTACATTATCATAGATATTCTTGAAAGGTGTAGCAGGGTGAAATCCTTCAGTTTCGTACATGTACAGGACAGGATGACCTTGCTTGCTTTTAAATTGGATATACTTAATAAAAATCTGTACCTTTTAATTAGAAGAATTCATTATTTCTTAGCATCCTTAGTTAAATAGTGAAACTGGCCACCCTTCTGTAGGACGCCAATCAGCAGATACCAATGCAAAAATATGCACATTCAAAACCAAAAGTATTCATAATCTCCTGCTCCTAATATGCAATAAATGTTGTATATAGTACGAGCATAACATTTTAATACACTCATGTTAAGACATGTATTCACAGCAGTGGATCTGGACTTTTTAATGCCCCTGTTTACAAACTGCAGTAGTAGTAGCCTCTAGAGAACCCGCCATTCACTTTTATTTATTTAATGCAACTATTGCTATACTAAAGGGGCTTTGGTAAGACAGACCAGTTAGTACTTATACATATAAATCTCTCTCTATATAAGAGAGAGTAAGAGAGATAAAATTCAATACATATATCGATGGAAGTATCAGTGCATCAGCACCATCACTTGCCGTTATCTTTCTGTTGCAATACTGAATTTCAGTTTGTGTTTCTAAGCTAACTTGCTTAACAGTATGTTCGATTAACGGGACCTTCCAGTCATCATATGCACCATGGTGTCCCTTTTGCAAATGCACTGGGGATTCTGCAGAATCCCACCATATGCTTTTTGCCCCTACCCCCAGCCCAAGATAATTTTGACCAGTCATCTCCACTACTGGCTCGCAGAATGCTACAGATGAGGGTCTAATGAGATGAGTAGGGCAACTACAGCTCTGTAACTGCAGCTTCTACCGCAGACAAGTGCTATGTTATTTTATTGTACTTTATTCCATATTTTTGTTAAATAATACATTTTGATTTACTTATAAAGAACTTTAAAATGCATTCTTCTTACTGGGCTGTCAGGGACAATTAACTGCTCCTTTAAGATTGACCTCTTTCTGGTAGCTGCACTTACAGGCAAGAACCTATTTAATATTTTCTGACTGTGAAAGAGTAACATTACATTTCTATTTATTTGTTATTACTTTGTGTACTTTATTATATTTTTATGTTTTGTTTTATATTTTTTCACAAGATAAACAGCCTCTTCTTTGGTACATGGAATCAATTTTAAATTGACTCTATTGGTTTTAACCATGTGCAAGTCATCACATGCATTCATGTTTATAGTAAACAATAATAAAAAATGACAATAACATGTTACATTATCAGTTTTACTTTTTTAATGGATCAATAATATATTAATTTCTTATTTTAAAAAATACATTTTCAAGCACTCTTTAATCAGTACCTCATGGGTACACTAAGTGCTGTAATCAGTGAAAGGAAAATAAAGAATAACATTTGCACGACGTGATTGAACACAGAGTGAATCAAAAGATCTAAATAAGTTAATAAAAACAAAAACCAAGCTCTCAGTGCGTGATGTTTAAAGTTAAGAAAAAAAATAATATAATCTATCTGGACCATTTTGGAAGTCGTATTTACCGTAATTCCATATATCTTTTCACCTTCAAAAGCACAGCAACATTATATTTCTTGTTAAAGCCACTGTTTGCTATACTGATCCTTATTAAAATAGCATCAATTACCCCTTTAAAATGTAAAATGATATGTTTGATGATTTGTTAACCTGTGATATCTGAAGAAATGTTACTTTGAGGTCAAAAGTTAAAGTGTGAAAATGTCAGTGTTTTTCTTTGAATCTTCATGTTTAAACTGTTGAATGGACAGAATAACAAAATGTTTTCACTTTTCACCTGTTTTGCCTGTGACTTCAATGAATGGTACATTTTATCCCTTATTAAAACAGTATGTATGTTTTAATTACACTTCAATACATTTCCAAGTAATTATTATTTTTTATTTATGCACTTTAAAAAATCTATATTATAAAAAAAATAAGCAGTGTGACTTACAGAAGTAATGATTTAGGTTTTATTACACTTGCTACAAAGTTTACACCTAGGTGCCTGCTCATATAACGCTCCAAAAAACAATATTATCCCAATATAGATTAACTGGTTGTTTTTTTCCCATAATACCATTTGAGTTAACCCAGCTGTATTGTTTTAGTAAAGCAAGAAGAGTACTAAGCAGGAAAATTTTATAAAGGTTTTAAATTGTTGAAAACAATCACATAAGACTGTTTGTACCGATGTATAAAAGGTTTTGCACCAGAATCCCCCAAGATATAAATGTGAATAAAAAGGAGCACAGCCATACTGTACCGCACTCTTATTTGAGACATTGAGGATTACTTTTAGCATTTAAACAACTACATTATTTTTTAAAAATAAAGAATAATATGAAAAAAAATCTAATCCAACTTCTGCAGTACATAAATGAAATTAGATTCTATTTAATGTCTTATGTAATGTCTCACCTTTGCCTTATTGTGACCACAGTCCATGGCTGGTACATTAAAGCTATGTAACCAGATAACTTTATCTGTTTGCATCATACAGGGGGATTGTATTGCAAACATGTCTCACAAATGTGTTAAATGAGGCATAAACAGCCAATAAAGGATTCATTACAAAAAGCGTTTAATTTTTCCTCTCTTTTAACTTGTTTGCCCTATTGATTATGTTTTCGTTAGAACATAATCAGGCATTTGGTCTTTAGCGTGCCCGGGGAGATCTATACAAGACATCAAAGCTCCTCTTAAGAACAAAAGCTTAATAGCTTGAAACCTGTCCAAAATCAGTCTGCACCAGTTAGCCATGTGCTTTACCCTTTAAGACATGGATTAACCCTCTTATAAGCTGGGAATGTTTTCTACTTAATCTACCCCAGTAACAATCACTGGGAAATGACGCTAGGAAAAAAATGCAGCTTCCAAGAGAACTCGGTTCGCTGACTGTGAATACATGTTTAGACCGTATTCCAATTACGTTTTAGCAAACATGGAAATAGTTTGAGAGTCGTTGTCATTTTAATCCCTTCTTAAAATACGGACGGAACAATGTGGAAAATGACATCATTTTCATTCTGTTCTGTAAATAAGTAATAATAAATAATAGCACTCTCTAAGCGTGCAGGTGAGTTCTACATTTTAACTCACCAATTTCTCCATACATTATGAAGGAGCTTCTCCAGGGCTGAGTTGGACCTTCATAACGCACAGTTTTTACGTGGAAACTTTTTGGACTTTGATTTAACAGAACACTGGACCAGCACAACCCTTCTTCCAGGTGATGCTCACGTATTGAAGATGGGTTTTAGTGAATACAATTCAAAAATAAAAGTATGAAGTCACATGCAGATGCAATAAAATAACAAAGAGTTGGATGTTTGTGACTAGTCTCAAGTAGCCTAGGCTAAAAATGCTAAAATAAATATATTCATTTCTACTTCTTATTGATTATGGGAGCAATCCTGGAAGTAGATATCCCGCATCAAAACCAGGCCCACCATGCAGATGATCTATGCTGCTAGCCTATTTCAAATAGTTGTACTGATGCCCAGCAATGCTGTCTGCTTATTAAACACGAAATTCTGTTACAAAAACAAAGCGCAATCTATTTTAAAACGAAAGCCTTAATTAACGCTTAGGACAAAAATAACAATGACAATTTATGAGTATAAATGAAACAACAAAGACTTTCTCTTCCCTCCAGTATTTACTGGATTCATTAAACATATAATTTTCATATTAAGGGAAGCACGGCTTGTTTAGACAAGAACATTTTACCGAGATTCTTGATCTATGTACAAATCAAATCCAGAGTTTTTATTTTGGTTAAAAAGCAACCTTATTTTAAGGTTGGTGTGTAATTTTAAATCTGATATGGATATTTTTTTAGAAACATATACACAGTGGCCTCCAATCCAATCACATATGTACCTAGTTCCAAGTTTTATTTGTGTTTATACAAAGTTTTAATTCCATGGCCCAGAGTAATCTTGTGAAAGCAATCCTTTTATACTTTTTAACTTTGTTACCAGATATGTGCCCTTAAATACACATGTGCCATCATCCCCAGTGGGATCAGCCGCAAAAAAAGGCAGCCAAGGAGATGGAACCCTGAAACACATACAAACACCAACACACCAACACACATTTACACCCATACATACACACAACTACTCTAACGCACACACACACACACAAACTTACTCAACACAGCTTACTTTTTTTTGCATTTCTACCTTCATAGTCTGGTTCACTTGTGATCCCTATTGGCAGCTGCCATAAAATGTGCATTTAGAATTTAGACCTAGTGTTGTCTGAAAGTTTTTTTTGTACATACAGTATGTAAACTCAGTGCACACATTTATAATGTCCTATTTTTGTAACACAAATATTTTATTTTTTTGTTCTCAATGCTTCCTCAATAATACAAAACTGCAGTATACCCTGTAGCATCACACCTATGTTTTGTATTACAGGCAGAGTATTTCTATGAGTTCCTATCTCTACGCTCACTGGATAAAGGAATCATGGCTGACCCCACTGTAAATATACCTTTACTGGGAACTGTGCCACACAAAAGCTCAGGTTGGTTCCACCGAACTTTCAGTTTATTGTGGTGCAAACCACATATAAGTGCATGGTCTGCATTTTACCATAACCTTCCCAGGCACTAGATTGTTTAATAGCTCTGCTTACTTCCTTCTACTACAACTTAACTTGCTGTATCGCATATACATATGGCACTTAAATCAACAAAATTACCCAATATATTTATAAGGTGGTGATTCTATTACATTTCCCCTATCTCTTCTTTCCTCCAAGCTATACGTGTTAAAATCCCTTAGTCTTTCCTGATTTTTCTATCTTGCGAACATCTTGCCATAGTCCTCCTCTGAACTCTCTCCATTATGTCAATATTCTTCTGGAGATGGATATAATAATTCTCCATCTCCAATGTTGTCATTGACAGAAAAGTGTCCCCAAAGCTATATTCTGCCTTCTGCCTTGGGATTTTTACACCCCAAGTGCATTATTTTACATTTATCAACATTAAACTGCAGTTGCCACACTGAGATTATATATATATATATATATATATATATATATATATATATATTGTGACAGAGTCTATGGGAGAATAGTAGAAGGAAGGTATTTGCGACCCAGAGTCCTCCATAGCTTGCACTCCTTCATGTGGTCGTATTAGCAGCTGCTGAGGCTTTAACTAGCAGATCTCAGAACAGACAGGCAGAATGTAAGCTGAATTGCTGGGAGCGTGAAAGTGCTAAAGGTTGGTGAAAACCTATGCTTATTGCACTGGATTTGCTAGTTTACTACCTTGGATTAGAAAGGGAATTATTTATGTTAAGTAAGCGCTCAAATTGAGCTAGGCTTTTGTTTGATGATTTTCTTTTAGATCTCAGTGCATGTGTCCTGGAACATGTTGGTAATCAAACATTACAGACATTATTAACAGCTAGGGTCAGATTAGAACCAATTTTAAAGGGCCTGCACAGTACCATCATTGAACAGCCAAACTTATATTCCTAATGTGAACAAACATGAAGAGGTGTGCGTGTATAAGTGTCCGTGGAGATAAGCTATGCTTACACTGGTGCTCCAACCCAGGAAAGAGAATCGCTATGTGACCTCATCAGAGAAATATGCAATTTAATTAACACGCTTATTAATATAACAAAATAGCAGTGTGTGTTGGCCCAAAAATATCTTAATTAGAGAATTCATTTGTTTTCCAGCTTGTTAAAAACAAGAAATTCTACTATAAGTCAAGCATTTGTGTTACACTTATTAATTATCCTAGTCGTACAATACTTACACAGGAGAAAATGCAAGTTGTTGTCTTGGAAGGCATTACGTTAGTACACAGGAAGGAACAGTTCTAGAACACTGTTTAATTTGCTTTCATCTAACAGTCATCTGTCCTCTCCTTCATTGCAGATTGTTTCAGGGAGCTGAAGTCACTTGTGTTCATTGTGATGGCCCATCACCCTACTTAGAAGGCCAGGGTGCCAGCTGGGTTCAATTTTGAATCCCTCTACTAGAAGCAAATTCATTGGTTGCATGTTCTCACAATTCTTGTGCATATGGGTGCAGAGCTAGCAGAACATGAGAAACAAAACAAGAGCTGTTTCTGAATGAAATACAGCTTGTTATATTGAGAAATGGATCAATAAAGCAAACTACAGGGAATTATGCAGTACAAGTTGCTAGACTTAGCTACCAGTTGACTGGTACAATCATCAAGACTGGGCAAGCAGAAGTCTAGTCAAGTGGCCCATTGCGCCACCAAAGCGACTGCGAGCGACACTGAAAGCGGCCGTCGTGCGGCAGTCACTCCACCGGCGCCTAATGAAATTAAAGCGGCTGGCGTGCACGCACCACGCCGCCCAATAGCCGTGCCTCGGCTCTTTATCCCACCCCTTTTAAGACGTGGGACGAAGAGCTGAGGCATGGCCATTGGGCCTGACTGCCGCATGACGCAGGGGCGTACCTAGAGTATTTGGCACCTGTGGCAGATCCTGTATGTGGCACCCCACACACACACACTTTAAAACTGGCAAACATTGACGGGGGTACAGAAACATTGTTATCATTATATACTGAGGCACACATTGATGGTGGTACAGCATAACTGTTATCATTATATACTTAGGGATTACGCTGTACCACCGTCAATGTGTGCCCATACATTGAGCCAGACACTGACAATACTGCAGTACAACCCCTTTCACTATATACTAAGCCAAACATTGATGTGGTGTAGGCCTAACACTTCAGTGACTGGCTTAATATATAGTAGGACCGAAATGAAAATTCTGGACCGAAACTGAAAATTCAGCATTCATTTGGCCAAAACCGAAAAAAAAACTTTAAAAAATATAAGTAACACACCAAAATTAGACAAAAAAATCAATAACAATTAACAATATTAATATATATATATAATTAACCGCAATCACAATCCTATCATGCCCAGGTTCTAGCATGTGCTGGCTGACTTGGCATGATCGGAGTGTGATTGCTGTTTGCAATCATATATATATATTAATACTGTTATTGATTTTTCCTGTCCAATTTTGGTATAATTTACTTTTAATAAAAGTGTTGTTAACACACCACAGTTGGACAAAAAAAAAATTGATAACGGCAATCACACCCCTATCATGCCTAGACAGCCTCCCTATGCCATGCTATCCCCCCACACTTCCATGCAATCTGAAACCCTTATTCACAAACATTCATCATATTCATCACATTCATCAGCTCAGTGGGTCTTTGGTCATTTGCCTAGTATGTCTCATGGTTTCTTTTATTCTGTAGCTGTCCAAACTTGCCCTCATGCTTATTGGTCACATGTACTGCAATCATTTATATGAATAAAAGCACCTTGTGACCCTGTTAATGTTCCTGTTACTGATACTGGTGAGGAATTCTGCTAATATCATTTTAGGCATAACTATAGTCTATATGGTAACATGACTAGCTCACATATCTGGGTTGTTTTTTTTTTACTTTAATTTTTTTTTAATTTTATTTTCATGGAAAGAAAAAGAAGGCAGGGTATCACAGTAAAGCATCGTGGTCCAAATACATTACATCGTCAGTACATTAGAGATATGATTATTAGCATGGTTGTATACAGTATGTTTTCTCTTTTTTACTTTGTATTTATTCTTTGCATTTTGATACTTTAACAAACTGACATTATTTCAGCAGTTTCATATTTTATTTTCTAGTTGTACAAGTGGGGTTTCCATGCCTTGGCAATCAGGATGGTGTTGCAGCCTTTGAGGTGAATGTGATTGTGATGAATTCAGAGGGCAATGTGATACTCCAGACTCCTCAAAATGCCATCTTTTTTAAGACATGTCAGCAAGGTAAGCAAGAAGGACACTGCTCATAATTGAACTAGAACTTTTTTATTATGTTTGCTAGCCTAGGATTTCACTTTTAATTATGAGGGACCAAAAACGTGGAATCTGGATCTTTGGAAGACACTTCCCAATTATTTTGAGGAGATAAACAACACTTCATCTCTATCTGCTCCAGAACCAAGCAATTTCTCATCCATACAGTATTTTGTCCAACATCATCCTATTTGTGGCAAATGTCCCTTTGCTAGCTTGGTGGTCCAGTGTGAAAGCCAACAGTCTGTGAAACAGACCTCTGTATGGCCACATCTTTGCAGTCCCATAGCTTCACACAGTCATAGTTTAATGCAATTCACAGCCCAAAAGGGGAATTGATACTGAAGTGTGTGTGACTGCGTGATACAGTTAATGGAAATGCTTCCCCGGCGTTAACCTGTTCTGTAAAAGGCCAATGTTTAACACAAGGTCTTATTGACTTACCAAATATGTACCAGTGCTTCCCTGCACCACAAACGTTCGTACTAGCGAAATATTATTAACCATTTATTTGACTGTATTTCATATGTTAAGAACTAAAGTTTTTTTCTTTTCTTTCAAGCTAAATGTCCAGGAGGATGCAGGAATGGAGGTTTCTGTAATGATAGGCACGTCTGTGAATGTCCTGATGGATTTTATGGACCGCACTGTGAGAAAGGTAAGGCCCTGCCCTGCTGAGAAAGGGTAATTTAAGGAAGATTACCCTGAGTATTTGTTTGAAGCTCCTCATATTTTTCTCTAGCGCTTTTATTTCATTGTTTCTTTCTATTAAGGTCCTGCCCCACACTGAGAATATGAGAGAAATAAAACATCCAGTCCCTGTTTATTAAACCAAGTAATGCCTGCCCAAATCCAGACCCTCCAGCTCCTTGATTGTCCACTGGCTTTTCTACTTGTTAGTTTTCCAGGTTTTATACAAATTTAGATTTCAAAAAAATCTCAAAATCAGGGACCTGTTTTAGGAATTCTGACATAAACATTTAGTTTTATTCTTAAATGAATCCCTTTATTATCTCAACCTTCATTTTATAGACAATGTAACACTAAGATCATGTATCTTTACCTGCTGAAATGTTACTTCAGATGTGTACAATAAAGTCAATAAAGTAAGACATCGGAAATCATAACTTTTTAAAAAGTATGCTTTTGTGTTTTGTGACAAATGTAAAAGACACACATGTGTTTGCATGGCATGTTTATAATTAATGTCTTAAAATGAATACTACTGTAAACTGGATTGTATTCCTAAAAGGTGAATTTAGCTGTGCTAACAGCTGCAACATTTCCACTTAAATATTATGAGCTGTGCACTTAAATGATATCTGTGCCTGGGCCCTCAATCTAGAAGTGGCAGTAATGCGGATTGAGACACAGCATACGCTGTCTGGAAAATATTGGACTGAGCTGAAATTCTGTTTTGAGACATTTTCCAGTTAGGAAATTTGTACATGTGCCTGAAACTGTGCAGTCAGTCTGTTACCCGACTGGGGTGCACCAGAAGCCTCTACAATGCATGGGATATGCGCAAGAGATATGTGCCTAAAATGTATTGCAAAATATACTTTGCTAAGGAGCTTCCTGTCTGGGGCGCCATTAGGTCAAGGTCAGGCCATGCCAGGTACATGGAAATATCTCCTGCATATCGAATAAAACTAGTTAGTAAAATTGCCTTTTCCTATCATAGTCATCCTCCCTTTCTTAATTGTAAGCCCCATCATCTCTATCCGTAAAGGGCATTTTTGGATCTTTCTCAGACATTGTGGTTTGTCTAAAACAAACATAATATGGTCTTTTATACTTTGGTTTGTTGACAACAGAGTCAAGTTGAATTAAATAAAAGCAAAAAGGAACTGGCGTAAAGCTTGTTTTGCATGCGGCCAGTGTTTGGGTGGAGAAATGCAGCTTTGCGTGTTTTGCATGTGTCATATCTGCTACAATCTCCCAATGACCACTGCTCTAGAACCTTATAAAGTAGGACAGCAAGCCTATCATTTAGTCTCTAAATTCAATCCCTCCTCCATAATTACAGGAACCACACAATTGTCATTACTGTGTACTAGTTCTTTTCCTCACTAATGGTAAGGCAAACTGGATTGAATTAAAATATGGCCCAGTCTTATCCCCATTTGACACCATTTAACTCTTCAGAGACTGGCACAGGCTTGAATCAGTCATAGATCCATGCCATTCAGAAGTGCTTATGAGCTTTCTGACTACCAAAGTATTCATTCAGGTAGTTACACAATTGAAGAGAAAAGTAGAAAATGGGGACACCTAAATAGCGTTAACCAATCTTCTCTTTCTGTTTGTCTCCATTATTATAAGATTTTAATGAATCAATCACTTGTGTGTGTAAATAAGCTGCTTATTAAACCTGGATTGTTTTTTGATGTTCCTTTATTTTTGCCATAGCTCTCTGCATGCCACGGTGTATGAATGGAGGGTTGTGTGTTACTCCTGGATTGTGCATCTGTCCACCTGGCTATTATGGCATCAACTGCGATAAAGGTACCCCCCACACTACCTCTCCCCTTTCTTCATACCTTGTGTTTCTCCTCACTCCATTCCCTCTAGATTGTAAGCTTGCGAGAGGGACCCTCTCTGCCTAATGTATTGATTTGTTGTAATCTGTCAATTCTAATTTTGTCATACCCTTTGACTGTATGTACTGTAAGAAGCACTGCATACATTGTTTGCGCTATATAAATAATATTGGGAGAGGCAACGACTTGATGATGTAACATGTTGTACGTGCTTTGAGGATTGTGGAGTTCGCACACGAGATGGAGAGCACAAAGCGAGGGCCTGTTTGATTCAATGATCCACAGACCTTTTATGGAAATCCTCTACGGATTCATAACCGTCTATCCAATTGTCTGAGGGGGAGGAAAGACGTGTTCGAAAAATGTAGAAGGCAAGTCCGATAGGTGATCACGTTGCCCACAAAGAAGATGGAGTGATCAGAGGTGGAAGGTGCCAACAGAACGATGAACCTGCTAAGATGCGGTGAGAAATCCCGCAAGCGAGAGAGGCATATAGTTGTAGGATTTGTGAGGGAACCGACTGAGAGAAACTTCCCTTCGTTGTACCGACTGGAAAAGAAAGGAAAAAGAAGAAAAGAATGAAGCATTTAACTAATGGAATCCGCCGCCTTTAAGAAAACCGGCAAGGAACACATTAAACTGTGGACAAGAAGTTGACTACACCATTCTTTATTAAGCGATTAAACTCACTATCGGCTCCAAACTAGCTTTTTGCTCGGAATTCTTTTGTTTTTGTCCCACCCTTGTTCTCCTCACCTCTTGCCTCTCCTGTCCCCCTTGTCTTTTCTTACCTTGCCTTTTTTTTCTCCATTTCTCAATACTGTAATCAACATAAAGAGAAAGGGAATAATTTATTATATTATTATTTTAACTTTAGCAATGGATCTTTAATGGGCTATTAGCTATATACAAATCGTCTATTCCAATTTATTTAAGGAGTTAAATTAAAATATTCAAAGGACTATAGATAGCTGGAGAATATTTCAGAATTTGTTTATCTGCTTTTCCCTTCTGACCTGAAAATTTACTTTATTAACTTAATGAACTAATAATTTTGTTTTATTAAAATAGAGAGAAATAGGAGAAGCAATTGATACTGAGGAATGGATAAATGCAATAAATAGGGTGCAAAAACATACACTTTCCCTAAATTTGTTTTACAAAATGTTAAACAGATGGTACCAATGTGCCAATTAGAATTAAAAAAAAGTTTCCCCATACCATCTTTGTTGTGTTTTGAGATGTGAGATTTGCAAAGGAGACAACCTACATATCTGGTGGAATTGTATAAAAAATGAAGGAATTCTGGTTTAGTATTTAGTATTTAAATACAAATAGCCTAACTCTTATGGCCTAAAATAAGATTTGGTTATACGCCTACTGATAGGTACTATCATAACAATTGATAGACATTGGAATTAAAATCATGGAAACAAGTAAAAAAAATAAAAATAAATCACGAACTACAAGATAACTAACAATGATGAACCCTGTCGAAAACAGAAACCTTTTTAAAACTAAAAATCTAACCTTAGATGAAGATACATATAAAAAAAAGAATGGTCCTTTACCTCTACTCTTCTTTCCTTTTTTTTCTTTGTTACATATTGAACATTTTATTAGTTTTCTATATATATATATTTGTATTTTTCAAAAAAAATTTCATAAAATGATAATAATAATAATCACAATCTTACACTAATTGCACTAATTTATGTTCTTATGTTTTGTATCCAAACTATTGCTGACAATTTGTCGTTTTTTTGGAATACTTGTAGTTTGTTACTGAAAACACGATCAATTGGGAAATGTAAAGTCTTGCTAAATCTTAATATTTATCAATTATTTATTTTTCAGCGAACTGCACAACAACTTGTCTGAATGGGGGGACCTGCTTCTACCCAGGGAAGTGCATCTGCCCATCAGGGTTTGAAGGAGATCAGTGTGAAATCAGTAAGTGCCATAGTTCTTGTATTACATGGCTATATGGCATTAAAGTATAATGAGTAAAGTCAATGAAGTTATTATCAATCTCAAGACCAATATGATTTACACATACAAGATACAAGATAATCACTTTTCACATCTGTTTTTTTTATGTATAATGCTAACATATTGTGCTTTGCTACTTTGCTGCTTTTGTAGTGGAAATTGAATCTCTTAACAAATGGGGGGGGCAATAGAATATTTTATCATTGTGATTCTGTAGTGGGAATATGTGTAAAACAGTGTATTTGTGGCATGCTCTTTACCTATCATTTTCATAAGTCACCCTTTAACATAAATCTTGTTTGCCTTATATATGATTTAAGTTGATGAAGGTTACTCAGAAAATCCGTATTACTTAATTATATACCAACGAAGACTAAGGTACAGAGTTAGTGACAAATACAAGCGGTAGTAACAGAGGTGACGCTACCATAAAATCAGATTTAACAGCTACTTAGGGCTTCCATTGATCTAAGGGGCACCTTACAGGAAGAAGGGAAGAGACCAAAGCAAGTATATATCTGTAACAGATTTGTGGTCATACGTATTGCATTAATTGAGGATAAATCTTTCCCCTGGGTGGTAGATATTATTGTGACTCAAAAATTACATTCCTTATTTGGATGGAGAAGTTCCCAGTTTGCAAGAAAAATAAGACATGCAGAAATAATTATCTTCAGGCAAAATTCAGGCTGCAGAATGCGAGGAGTGTATTTTGGAGAAAAAAAATAAACTTTGTATACAAAGCATGCCTGGAGCATGTTACCAGTCAAAGTTCAAAGAAATTAAAATAAATTCTTGGAAGTAAATAGCAGAGTCTGAAAGGATTTCCCAGTTACCTTAAAGGATAAAAATGACTGGTGTTTATCGTAATGTTTATATAACAATTTCTTTAAACTGTTGCTTTGGTGACTTTGCAGTGACGTGCAAAGGAAACTAAGAGTGGAAATGTCTGTGGATTTCCTTAGGTAAATGCCACCAGCCGTGCAGAAATGGAGGAAAATGCAGTGGTAGGAATAAGTGCAAGTGTTCCAAGGGCTACCAAGGGGATCTGTGCTCAAAACGTAAGTACTCATCCATATGGTCTCTGCATATTAGTCAGCTAAAATGGGACCATTACATGAAGAATATAACAAACTCTTTGTGTATTATTTTGATATTTTTTAATGTGGTGGAATTTAAGAATTCACATATCAAATCTACACATGTTACCTTTCTTAGCGTGTATTTCCCATCACACAGCCCATCTCTTCTTTTATGATTTACTGTTTGTGTAGTATACTTTAAGTTGTTGTAATTAATTTTGTAACTGGTGCTGAAATAAGAAGATCTATGTGGAAGATAGAGGGCTATATATGTTCACTGAAATACCCTTTGCCTAATGAGATCCATGAAAGATAATTTTTTAATTAATTTAAAATACACTAAAACTGCTCACCAGTCTCAGAATACTGACATTTTTCTGTGTTTTTTTACATGTTAAGATTAACTGGATAAATAAACCTTACTATCCATGTAGACCCACATAACCAGTATAGACTATAGAACAACCTGTCAGGTTTGGTATATTACAAGGTTTATGCTACCACTTTATGAAGTAGCGGACTCTATTTCATAGATATAAAAGGTTACAAGATAATGCTGTATTAGGAAAAATATATATATTGGAAAGTACTTCTTTGCTGACACAAACCAAACAGCATGTGCCATAGGTTGTCTTTGCTGTTCTAATTCCCTGGGGTGTCATTTTTACACGTTGTTCTGTTGTTCTGGTAATAATGGTTCAGTATAAATGTACCTTGTTTCCCTCTAGCTGTTTGTGAACCTACATGCGGAGCACATGGCACCTGCACTGAACCCAACAAATGCCAGTGCAAAGAAGGATGGAGTGGAAAATACTGTAACAAAAGTAAGCCAACATAATGCTATATATCCTATTATATGTAGACACATAACAGCTTTTCCTGCTAATATAAAATTAATTTCATTTGTTTCTTGTTTCTATTGCAATGAGACCAACTTACACACGTCTTACTCCTCTCTATTTTTGCAGTCCAATCAGAGGTATAAGAGTTTATACACTTCCAAATTAACCAACAGTGTTGGCGAACCTATGGCATTCATGCCACAATTGCCGCGCCAAGGCATCTGTCGTGGTATGCGGCCAGGTTGCCAACTGACTGGTTAATTTTTTTAATTTAAAAAGTAAAAGGAGATCTGTTTCACTACTCCCTCACAAAGCGTGACATCTATTGATGCTGAGCTGAAATATATTATGTCATATGCCATCGCTTAAATCACAGGAAATAAGGAAGTTAAGAAATGGGGAGATATAGTAAGAAAATGGTGAGATACAAGAGAAAGATATGGATGAGAGATAATGAGGAGAGAGATAGAGAGAAGAAGAAGATAACGAGAAAGCTGAGAGATGGTGGCAGCGGCAGCTCATGGGTTCCATCTGAGAAGTCATAGTTGAAAAAAGACCTAAGTCCATCAAGTTCAACCCTTCTACTTAAACTTCCCACTCTTGATCCAAAAGATGGCAAAAAACCCTAATTAACTACAAATTCTGCCATCTGGGGGGGTTCCTTTTTGGCTCTAAAATATTAATTCTATTTATAGCCCTGTATGTCATGCCTGTTTTTGCCTTGGCAGTGAATTCCATACCTTTATTGTCCTTACTGTAAAGAATCTCTACCCAGATCTATATTTTTACTAACTTCTTCATAGAATGCTAAGTTGGTTTGACAAGACCTGTCTTTCACAAATCCATGTTGACTTCTACTAATTGGATTCTGGATCAAGATATGATCTTAAATGTATACTTTAGCAACCCTTCAAATAATTTCCCCACTACCAATGTTAAGCTTACTGGCCTGTAATTGTCCGGTTGAGATTTTGATCCCCTTTTAAATATGGGCACAACATCTCCCTTGCGCCAATCTAATGGAACTATGCTTGAACTGAAAGAATCCATAAAGATTACTAATAAGGGTTGAGCCAGAATTAGGTTTAGCTCCTTAAGTACCCTTGGGTGTATACCATCCGGTCCAGGGGCCTTGTCTACTTTAACAGTATTAAATTGCTTGAGCACGTTTTCTTGCGTCAGCCAATCCCATGTTTGCTGTAATGGTTCCTTAAAAGTAGCCAGCAGGGGCTCCGTCATTGGTTCTTCCTTGGTATAAACAGAAGAAAAAAGTATTTAAGATGTCACCAAGTCACCAAGCACCTTGCATCCATCCTGTTTTACCTAAATATATTTACAGTATATACATTTAGATTAAACAGCATGGAACCAATGTGCTGCTGTCACTGCCCTTTTCTTCCTTAAAATAAGAGAAAAGAATGCCTTGCCAAAATAAACTATATCTGTCAAGTTGTGTGATGTATGTAAGTGTGTGTATGCTTGTGTGTAAGTGTTAGCACTTTGATGTCTGCAACTTGGTTTCATGCAGAAAATTGGGCCCAAAATGTTCACCATCACTACCTTGGACCATCTGAAATGTACAGTATTTATGTCATAATTTCCCTGATAATGTCCCTGATATCAGAGTTTCTCATACATTCTTTTAATTGGCTTTACATCCTCTATGTGCAAAAGAAGATCATTGGGGTGCCCAAACAACCATATAAAACTGACTGTTCCCTTAAAGTCTCTGTAGTTGTGCTTTTATCAGTAGTATCAAAACTTCATAGAAGACTAAATATAGCACAAACCAAATGTTAATGCTGCGCTGTAAACCTTTAATTTCTGAAGAACAATGTATGGTCACTCTACAATATAAACTATTTGAGGGCTTCACAAATCTCAGAAGACAGATAACTATGGCTCCTAGATTTTTTAGCTCAGGCTCCTAAACTATTTTGTGCTGTTTGATATTGATTTCTTTATGGGTGTACCTCTTTCTCGCTGGCTCTCAGATTAGTCTGTCTGGCTCCTAACATCAACACTAATTTGTCTAGCCCTGACCTAGTCTTTTGCTTTTTAGTATCATTTAAGTGATTTAATATTGTCCTGTCCCATTCGGTTTGATCATTAAAGTTTGGTAGTTTGAGAGCTTGACTGCTACCTGGATAACACTAATAGTACATTGGTCTAAAGGGTTAGGGTCCTTTTTTCCTGGAGTCCAATATAACAGACGTCGGACCACCACTGGAGTTTAAACTGGCAGAGAAGTTTTGGTCTCTTGCCAATCCAAGCTTTTAATCTTACGCTGCTGGCAGATAATGATAGGTGCTATTATGAAGTGTGACAAATCTTCAAAGAGGTCTAAACTTATGTATTCATGCCCTGTACAGAGCTGTTTACTGAATCTGTTAGTATACTGAACACACAGTGACATGGTATAAGAGCCATAATATACACACAGCAATAACATAACAAGAATTCCACTTTCTAAGAGCCAAAACTTTCAGTGTTGGAAGTACACCATTTCAGTTCAAATGTTGGCAGCCAGCAACCCTACTAAACCAGGGAATTTCAAAATAAAGGATTGCTGGAAAAGAGAAAAATACAGTTTATTAAGCCTGGGATACGTCAAAGAACACTCATTAATTATACATCAAACATCCTGGGGCATGAGTTCTCTTCTGATAATAACATTGCACAGAGACACTTTTCATTAGACTGTTATAGGATAGTTGCATTACCATTTCAGAGCAACCGAGTACGTAAATGTATTTGTAGCAGGAATAGACATCCTTTAACAGCCCTACGTAATTGGTCATATATATATATATATTTTTTGTATTTTATTTCTACGTATTTAAAGCTATGTGACCTATTGAAACATTAAAATAATATATAATCCATTTGTGTGAATGTTTTGTTCAGCTATTCATCACATACAGATTGTTAACTGCATTGTACCAGGACCAGGTTAAGAAAGGAATTATTCATCAACTTGTATATCCTCATCATACAAGACATTTAGAAAATTACACATAATACCGGTATATGGCACCACGTGTGATTTTGCAGTTTGAAATGGTCTGCTATTTTTTAAATAGTTTTCATTACTTTTGAAATAAATATTCTCTCATATCAAAGGTGGAACTTAATATGTAGTTGTGTTATTAAACAAAACTAGGTCATTATAAATTTATTAGGGTTTAGATGAGTGGAAGTTACTTTCCGAATGGAGTGTGATCTGCACCTTAATGATGTTTTTAAGTACAAAGGCATCAGTGTTACTAATTTAAATAAATATCAGTAGATGAAAACCGCATGAAAAGGCCAGGAGCCACTAGGTGTCGACGTTCTCCTGTTGCCTAAAAATGAATTGTTGGTAGCCCATATGTAGAAGTGGGAGGAGCGTGTTGATAAATGGATGGGATATGTGTGTATGTGGAAGTGTGGAAGCTACAACCGTTTGACACGATGATGACTCCTGTACCAATCAAAAAGGAGGAGAACAGGGAGAATAGAGTTCTTAGATACATTTTGGGATTTCATGTTTTTGTATTCATTCCTATGCTTCTGTGTGAAAAGCCTATGCCATGCATTTTTTTATACTTTATAGGGTAAGTGTGCTAGCCGGTGGCATTGGCAGATGTTCCATAAGGCAACTCGACCATTGTATGATGTGAAAAACTTAAAATATATATAAAATATATTTTTTAATTTCTTAAACTTTTTTTTAGGGTATGGAGCACACATTATGAATGCTTTCCGGCCTGCAGCCACCAAACACAGACAACATACTCCTTCACCTAAAAGGACTGAAGACAGACAAGTTCCACCCGAATCCAATTATATCTGGTGAACCGTCACATCTGAAAACTTTTACATTACACAAAGTTCACGAACCTGTTGGACGTTAAAGTATTGTTTAAAACTGTTTGAGATAAGTGGCCTGAATCTTATTAGCTTTGTTGTACACTGACATAATACAGAACACATAACCATAGTAGTTAAGATTATTACATAAGTTCCTTCTTTCAGTGGTTCTGAAATTTAATATATTTCTAACATAAATTCATGTCAGTTTCCTTAAACACCTGTATCCAACATTACTTATTTTCTAGGCGAGTTAACAGTCTTTGACTGTTTTTTTTCTGTATTTTATAAGGAATACAGATATTTGAGCAGAATAATGGCCTACCATCGGCTTATTGGCTCTGGGAGACTTTAACGTCAAATTAGCCAATAAAAAGCTGCTCTGCACTAAAAAGTGAGTTTAGTCCAAAAATAAAGCTATTGTATTTCTAAAACACTTTCTCTAACAAAAGTTGAAGTAGCAGCTTTAAAGTGAAAAAATAAACTAATTTTTTTCATCCCTAAACATAAATGAAAAATTATTTAATTTTTAATGCCTTGCAATGTTGTATTCTTCTAGAATGCATCAAATTGACGAGAACTAGTTAAAGATCATTTGGTTAAACAATGCCAAGCAGTGAGTTTGATATATTAAATAATGTAAACTACAGAATATGTATGGACTTTTATATTGGCTTTAGGGCAATGATGGATTATTGTCATCATAATATACTTTACATTATTGTGTACAAAATAAAAGTACCACTTAGATTGTTTGTGTGGCTTTTGTACATTTGACCTTGTATGTCCAATGTAAGCTATAGTAGAATTTTCTAATTTATTTTCTCAGAATTTGAAAGATTTCAGTGTTCTTCATTAAATAAACCACCTAACTGGTATTGTGTATAGTCAGGTGGACAAATAAAAAATGGAGGGATATGCATTTTACTTATTTTATTACAATTTCAAATCACACTTAGTTCCGATCCACATATGCTTCCTATTATACTTTATCGTTTTTTTCCGGTATTTTCAAGATCTGTTTGGTATCACTTTTTTGTAATACACAAGAGTGCTGTATGTCATAAATTCATGAAATATATAATTAATGTTTTCTTAAGTTTGAGTGACCTTAGCAGGATTTTTTTCTACATGTTGGAGCCCAAGTTTGCAGTCTAGATAACAAAAAGGCTATTTTTAAAAAATAATGCTAGTACAATAAATACTTTTGTTCACTTTAAGTAATATTTTTTAAAAATTTCTTTAAAGCAATTAAAAAGACAAAAGCAATGTATTAAATAATGTATATGTTTCATAAAGTTTTATAAGGCCTCAATCCTGATTCTAGAATGCAGATGCATTTGGGAGCGTTCAAAAATCGACTGGACAGACATACCTGGCAACAAGGGGGAAGACTAGCCCAAAAGTAAAATTAAATGGTTGGGGAGTGGGGAGGGCAATAAATGTGGCCTTGGAGAACAAGTAGAGTGACCTGGAGACCCTTCACAGGTATGTAGATAAATACACAAATTGTACCAGTCATGCCCAGCTTTGGCAGTTTTTTCTTTCAAAATCAGGAAAGTGTGCTGCCGCCAGTTCTGTACATGCCTCTATGGTATGAAAAAGTGTGGCTGCACATATCAAGTCAACAACCACATGTACGTTATTCCCTATAGATTACGTAGGGGCTCATAGAGCTCTTAGTCCTCTGAGCCTCTGTGATCTGCTGCCTGTATGATTTCTCTCTAAAAGGAGACACACAGCAACTGCCGGGCCTGCCATCGCACACAAGGCGCAAAGGGATGGCTTCACTGAGGACGATGGACCTGTTGTCAGGATTCAGAACTTCAACAGCTAGTCTGTGCCATCATTGTCCCCACACAACTGGTCTGTGTCTTCTTTGCCCCCTTCCAACATACAACATATTTAAACACAGTGACACAAATTACACACACTCCATCTCATCACACTTACACAATAACACCCATGCTCTCTCTCACACACTCACACTCTACTCTCCATGGCGCTTACTTGCAGATTGATACGTTACCACTTATCTTATAGGAGGGTGAATATTGGTTCTGCGGAGTCGACTGATCATTCCTCAGGGTCCATGTCTCTGCGGTCTCCTACTTGGTCACTTTTTGGCCTCTTAAGGAGTCTTTCCTTTCCGACCCTGTGGTGGTCTCAGAGACCGGCACAACTTTGTATCCTTATTTAAGCTTAAATCGCTACCCTGATTGTAACCTCCACTAAAGTCTGGGAGGCACACAAATGCATCATCAGGTGCTTCTTTTGAGAAATCTACTAATTTCAAAAAGATCCACACCAAGAAATGTTATTGCTTTCTCAACAAATTGCAGACCTGGAGTGGTCCCATGAACAATCACTCTCAAACGATGAATATGCAGAGCTCTCGATCCTTAGTAGACACCTCTCTTCTTGCTGAACAAGAAGATTTAAAGATCTTTCCTTAAGAAAAAAATGTTTTATGCACTGGGTAACAAATGCAAGAGGTTGTTGGCTGGGTTCCTTTGTAAGAAACAACAAAAATAATACATTGACAAAATCAAAACCTATGCCGGCAGATTCCTTAGTGCTTGGTTTCAGGTGGTGGTTTGCAGAGGGCATCTCAGATAAAAATCAGTCCTGCCTTGCTTAACCCACGCTGATGAAACCAGATACATAATGTCATTGCATCAAATGGTCGCCCCATAGGGTTGTATAGTTTTAGACGTGGCCAAGTTACACATTTCTTTAGATACTTACCATGTTAGCATAGGCTGTTTAGGTAATTAACATCTTTTGAGATTAGTCCCGAGGCAAGGACTAATATTGCTTGGATTATTGTTTTAAGGCTTTATAAGGCTTGTTTACTTCTGTAGCACTACAGGGAAGGTCTAGTTTTCAACCAGCTTATACTGTACAGCTCTATACAAATACCCTTGATATTTATTCCCATTACTCAAGAGTTTTGAGCTTTGATAAAGCTGTTCTGCATCAGATCTCCTTTGTACAGCAGTTGCACACAACCATGCTTCTGCCTCAGCCTGCTAAGCAAATAGAAACAGTAGACAAGGTTACATTTAAGCGAATGTAAGCAAACTGCAAGCAATTTAGCATTTACTCACATCCATAAATAATAATATGAAGAGACAAGCTCT
Organism: Spea multiplicata; assembly: GCA_009364415.1. NCBI lineage: Eukaryota > Metazoa > Chordata > Amphibia > Anura > Pelobatidae > Spea > Spea multiplicata. The sequence continues at coordinate 80,357 of VKOC01000936.1, read as the reverse complement.
TTTAGCGGAGAGAATCTGAGAACATATAGCTTAACTTTTAGGCCACCAAAATTAAAAATAATTTTAGGGAATACTAGGATTTTTCCTATGGTAAGTTCCTCCTTTTCATAACTCACACTATTTTTATGACATGATACACACTGCCTTAACAACATAATGTCACAAGCACATTATGAAGTGCCAACACTCTAAAATTTCTCCTGTAGGAAGGGAGCTTCCACCCATGCATTGGCTGATGAGACTTTGAAGAAACCTTGCTAACTTAATAATACATCATGCCGGGCCAGAAGCTCACTGGGGATGGCCCTTCATAATGTATGGAGAAGTTAAGGAGTTGAAACCACAGCTGTTCTTCAAACTCTCCTGACAACTCTCCCATTAGTGAACAAGAAAGTTTCTAGCTAGATATTGATATTTGTTACAGAACATTACACTACAAATAAACAGGAGGAGAAAATATAATATAGGTCAATAAATTGATGTAGTTGGTTATAAGTAGACTTGGGCGCCGGCCAACTCTTCTTGTTCGTCTTCAAGTTCGTCTTCGTGTGGAAAAAAATCTTCGTATTCCATGAATATTCGCCGGTTCCTGTGTTCGTTTCGGGCGAATATTAGTGTACATTGTTTGTGTTGGTTTTTCTTTTTCGTTTTTTGATGGGTTTTTAGAAGGGGTTAATACGGGGTTAATGTAGTACTCACTACGCAGCAGCTTTGGCCTGCACTTCATTGGTTAATGGCAGACAAGCCCTCTGCTGGTGACCAAAAGAGTCGCTCTTACAGAATTTCAAAATCATGTTGATGAAACTCGGCCAGGGGAGACCATTGGTCTCCCTGCTCCAGGAGTTAAAGGTACGTACTAGCGACCAATAAAGTTTAACTCCTGAGGCGGAGCTTGGCCATTGGTCTCCCCGCTCCAAGAGTGACCATAGAGAAATGTCTGGTATCAACCAATTGATTGATTCTAGAGCAGGCCCCTGACAGCATCCAATAGAGTCAGTCTTATGGATCTTTAACTGCTGACGGTGAAACTCCGCCTGGGGAGACCCTGCCCCAGGAGTTAAAGGTCTGTACAAGCGACCATAGAGTCACTCGTACCGACTCTTGAAGCAGACTCCCCAGGCGATGTTTCACCATCAGGAGTTCAAGGTCCATAAGAGCGACTCTATTGGTCGCCGGCAGGGGCCTCCTTTAGCATCAACCAGTTGTATGATGCCAGAGGAGGCCCCTGTAAATGACCAATCGAGTCGCTCACACGGACCTTTAACTACTCACGCGAACATACAGATTTCCACTCCCATAAACCCCTGCGATGCTGTGTAGGTAAGGTAGGCTAGATGGGGAAGGGACCAGGCAGATTAGTAGATTAACGAAGACGAACACGAAGATTCTTCGTGTTGTGTGTCTTTGTCTTCGTGTACGTTTTGCCGCCGCCAATTTCATTTCCTCGATATTGGAGCTGAAGGCGTGACAGAAATTAAACATGATTCTTATAGGCAGAAGACCTTTTCTATTAAGGCCTTCCTTAGTCATCTTAGACCAAAGGTCTAACTGTGAGGCAGTATAGCTACACATATGCATTGATAAAGGAAATAATGCTCCAAGAAAAAAAAATCATGTGGATCTTGTTGATTGAAAAGGAAATGTGTAGCATGATAAACAATTACCTTCTTTCTTTATTTTTTGTAGTATGCTGATATGGTTACATAAACTACCTCTGTTTTTCCCCAGAAACTTTTTCAAAGTTAGAGGTAAGTTAAAAAATAAAGGCAGTGCATTTTGAGATTGTTTTTTAAAATTTTGAGTAAGGTTTCGGCATTAAGAACTAGACGTATCCACAAATCAAGAATAATATCATAAAATTCTAAGTGCAGTATGAACTTCCAAGCAGGTTTGACACATAATCCTCCAGAGTCGTAAACTTAGTACAGAGTGCACAGTAATTAGAGGTTAAATAATGTCTCAGAGTAGTGTGCAGTAATGTGTTATTGAGAGCAATAATGGTTATCCTAATGGGGTAAGTGCTGGTTTAACTAAGCACATAAAACTAGAACGGACAAACAAAGACAAACTGATACATTAGGTAAAGAGGGCCCTGTTTGCAATCTAGATATGCACCTCATTGGCTCATCCTTAAGAGTCTTTGAATTGGCACCGTTCCCATCGCTTGGCAAAATACTGTATATATATATTAGCATGTGTTCATAATGAGGGAACTGCATACTAATCGGTGTGTCTTTGGTCCTACCCTGGTTCCTTGCAGTGGACATTAAATATATTGTGTAACTTTCACTGATGACGTGAACGCTAAGGAAGCATTACAAGATGACGTACATACATAGAGCTCCAGGATATGATGTCATATTACTATGTGGACAGTGGTCAAGGAGGTGGTGGCTTAGGGTGCTGCCTTGGGTCAGGCCTAGGGCAGTGCCCAAGGTAAATATTTTCCTGCTAAACCATCATATAAATAAAGAGCTGCACCATAAGAAGGCTCATTGAAGAGACTAGGGGCATGTATCCCCCACACCAAAAATGAGGGCAATAAGGAAAAAAATTGGGAGGGGGAATAGTTGTGGTGGGGGGTCTTTTCATATCAATGAAACATTAGCGAAGGCGGTATGATAATCCGATATTATATATTCATTAATATTCACTAACCTGATCTTCTTCTCCAACGATCATTCTAATAGCATATTATTGGTTATTTACTTTACTCTCTTATTTGCATTAATCAAAAGCATAAAAATGCAATGTCTGGCCTTTTCTAGAGCAATAATTGTAAACACCAAACAATTGTAGTGTGAAATCTGCCATAGTCGCCCCCTTTGATTTATTGTCTTGCCTTCTCTGAGCACCCTGATCCCCCAGCATCCATTCCATCAACAATGGATTATGGAGTCTCTGTGAAATGTCATACAATCTAACCATTTGAGTGACAGGGGCTGGGAGACATTTTTTCCTCCTCGATGCCAGGCCTATTTTCATAGTTTTGCTCAAGGGAGTCAAAGGATAATGACTGTAATATTGTAATGTCTGATCCCTGCATGTTTGCAGGGGTTAGAAAATAGCCTGCATGTTGACAAGCTGATCTTTTATTAGATCTGCAGCCAGCAGACACTTTTACTTTTCACATACATTATTATGGTCTTCTCAATCCACCAATCCCTGCGTACAGATAGGGCTCGTTTGTTAATTCTTTACATTTCGATTGATCACCAACCAATCATCAGCCTCCTCCTTTTCCCAGCCATATCAGAATCCTCACATGTACATTTAAACACACAAGACAACCTCGGGGGTAAGGTAGAATGCCAAGCAGCCCACTACATAACAAAAATGTGTTTTTAAAAGGGGGCTCTATTGAGGTTCTAGATTAATAAATATATTGGAAATAAGTGATTTGGATTTATTGCTGTTCTACTATGCATTTACCTGAAATAATGCTAATATATTGTAAAGTTCCTTTCTATGCTCTACATTCATGTACCAAACACTGTTTAGGTGGCACCTGTAAGGCACTGATACATGTTACCCATTTTGCCTTAGGCATATAATATAAGATTCTACCCATTTCTGTTCATCTTGTGCCTATGCCAATCCTGGTGCCACTGGTTGTTTCATTAGGATATACAATTATATAAATCTCTCTTACTTAAGAATGTTCCAACTGCTTGATTTGAACATTTAGATGTAGAGGCATGCAAAGTTGGGTATAGAACTCAGGGCCGGCCCAAGACATAATGCCGCCTGGGGGCAAAGTCTTTAAAATGACGGCCCCCCACCCTGACGCCGGGGTCATTATGCTACCCCCCCCCCCGTTGTACTTTCACTCTACCTTCTTCAGCAGTCCTGCGGCAAGTCTCCCTGCTCTGCCACGGTGCGCACTGCTTTACTGCTCAGCGCCGGAAATGACATCCTATTCCAGCGCTCATCATTTCAAGCCGGCACCAAGACCGAGCTAGAGGGCTCGCAGGGGGAGAGAGAGGGGCGCCAAGCGGGTACCGAGTGGCTACCGAGCAGGCGCCCCTCTCTCTCCTCCGCTTTAACAAAAAAAAAGACGATTGGGACGGCAAAGTGCCGCCTCTTCAAAAGTGCCGCCTGGGACAATTGCCCCACTCTGCTCCATGGTAGGGCCGGCCCTGCTAGAACTTCTGGATTGTCAATGGCTCATGTGTTCTAGAACTGAGCTATTTCAGTTCCTGATAAGCTAATTTACAACAGAAATTTTTGTTTCCTTGCCAAGTGGATTTGTACTTTGGAGAACATATCTGGCATTTCTTTGCTAACTGTTTGTATTTTTCATACAATTTATTTTACATTCCAGAGGAAGCATTACTTTTGTTAACAAATGATTCAATGTTTACAAACTAAAGAGAGAGTTCCAAAAATGAAGTTGTGTCCTTTTTGTACATGTTTTTTTCCCTGTCTCTGAAATAAAAGTAATATGTGTGATGTTTCTTTTCCATGAACCTTTTTGGGAAATCTAAGCCCCAAACACGTGCAGATAAATTGTAAAAGCATGCGTACTACTTAAGACCAACATTTCATACCTTTTGTGATATGGTTCTAATTTAAATATGACTCTGTTCCCATTTTTCTTATTAGTTACTGAATCATTATAACAAAGGATGAATGTTTTTTCTAATTCTGCCAAATTGCTCCTCTAAGCTTTCCAATATAGTAAATTGTAATATTTTTTCCTGACTCAACAACAGGTGCCAGCAGCCTGAGTAGTAAGGCTTCTGTTGTGTGGTCGGTATTTAGGCTGGTCTCCCAGAATAAAGTACATTTTTTCATAGTGTGTGTAGTTAGTTGTTTTTCCCTTTCCAGGTACAGCTGTGCCTAATGAAACACATTTCATCTATGTAGGTGGTAGCGCAAAAAGTAAATAACATGGCACCAGCGGACTATGTGCACACAACACATAATTCTTATTTAAATGAGTTATATTCAGGACATATTACTAATGAGCATGCGGTTTGTCATTTGTAGCATTTTAGTATATTTGACTAGCATTACAATAATCCCCTGTAAACTTTGTATCCATCAGTTCATAGACAAGAGCTTCTTACTACTTCTGAAATGCTGTTCTTTGAACTAAGTTTGTTGTTTCATTAAGACTTGGCTTCAGCAGTGGTGAGTGAGTTTTTAGATCTTGTGGACATATCCCTGCTGTCGTATTATTTGTATCATAGTAGCCAGATGAGAGCAGTCCAAATGTTTAATATTTACGTAAACAAAAATAATTTTAATGAACCCGAGTTTCTCCATGTGTACTTGTGACAGAGACCCGTACTCGGACTGAGTAGCTCTGCCGTACAGATCTTCCTTGCCTCTGAAAGCCTAATTGCTAGAGGGATTAACCCTTCATTTTCCCCTAAGCACTAGCCGAGATTTAGAGTAGGGATAAAACAGAACTGACTTTATTGAGGACAGCTCAGGTATTTATACACAACAAACATGATAGGATTAAAGGTATAATCTCATCACCTCCCAGACAGCCTGGGGGCTCCATACAGTTCTATGGCCAGCAATGCCCACCTGAAAAAGAGTCACTATTTCGGGGTGATCCCGAGGGAGCGGCGTCAATCCTGGGGCAGCATTTGAGAGCTCAGGCAACTTCCCAGGAAATAGTTCCATGGCCGCGGCTGGGTAACCCCGTTCCTAAAGATTGGTAATAAAAAAACAGAGTTCCCAAATGAGCTCCCTCTCAGTGACGACCACCGAGTTTAATGAACCCTCAAAAGAGCGGTGTGGTGGGACAAAGGATGTCTATAGCGACACAGTTTCAATTGTCGGCGGGCATCCCGGTTCCTACCCACCACACAGTTCCAGGAATTTGCGGCTAGGTCCCGGTCAGGCACCAAGCAGGGGGGTGGTGGAATCCGACCAATATTAGGGGTATACAGGGTCCGTGAACCCTTTTTTCTCCTAAAATATTCACCTGTGTTTATCTGAATTGGATTGGATCTCAATTGGATGTATAGTTTCATTATATCTGCACGTTATTACTGTAACGTGATCTGTGAAGTACCTTTTTGTTTTGGTGCCACTATAGTATGTATAACGTAAGATCTGAGATATCTTGATGTTGCAGTTTGCACTTTTTAATACACATTCTGTACTAGAATTGTTAGAAAGAACTACTATACTTTTTCTGGGTAGTAATACTTAAATGCACATATACATATATTATAGCAATTTTACAATAAATGAATGTCTTCTTTTAAAACAGATAAAAAAGAAAAAATGGTTCAGCATGACAAAGGCCCTGTTTGGCCGAAACATTGCTGTTTTTGTTTTGCTTTCTCTGAATAAAGTAACCTAAGGGTTGGAAGCTGTTTGGAGTGCTGGGATTCTTTTCTGTGTTCTTTTAAAACACATCGCCACCATTTTTGTTTTATCTAAGAAGAGATAAAACCAGCTTCTTCAGCACTATAAATTATGTAATCTGCCATTTTTTCTTGGACTGGTTTCTATTCCTGGTTTACTCCTTGTGTGAAGTATGCTACAGTGTTTTATGTTTAGTCATTTTCCAGAATTCCTTGAGACATACTTTGTCACATATTCTGTTGGGTTTATTTCAAGAGATTCGTAGAATCCTTTGTGTAGTCCATTCCAAGAATCAGCTTAATCTCTGCTTGTAGTTTCTTTCCAAGGGTATTGACATTCTGAAATTAAGAGCCTTGGTTTTAAGGTCTGTGTTGTAGCTATCACATTATTTATCTTATTGATAGAGTTTACAGAGTTTCAAATAATCCAGATACAAAGGTTGTGTCAGCATACTTAGAGTAGTAGTGTGATCCATAATGTGCACTGTTCAGTTCTCAATTTAATAAATAACTAGTTGTAACATTTGTGTTAATATATCTACATCAATTTCAGAAAACTGTTTCAGCGTTATTAGTTTATAACTTTTACTGATCTGTGGTGTGTCGTAGGACAGTTTATGCAGTTTTGTGTAAGAGGAGTATCAGCAATTTTCTTGGTAACTAGATGTAGAGTAGAGACCAGTCCAGTGATATAGCACACTCTAGTTCTTAATCACAATCATCTCACCACATTAATTAAGCAGGACTAACTTCTCACAGCAGAATCTTGATGGGGTTTGTGCTTTGTGATGCATAGTTAAGGCAGAAAGAAACATATAACTATTAAATACTATCCCCATGATGAATGTGACACATGATTTCTTATACTTTAAAACTCATTGTTGACCTGTAATATAAACCAAAAAGAAGTGACTATTTTACCCCATGGTATTCCCTGAAAGTGGAAGAAAGCTGCAGCCAACCTGTGTAAAGTAGTTTTCTATCCAAGATCCCTCCCAAGAAAACTCATACATCCACCATCAATGCAGTAGTGACAGCAGATGTCAAATGTAAACTTATCAGTGTTCTTCCATTGCTTCATGGGTGCCCATGGATCACTTCTGTATTGTCTGTGAGCATGTGTAAGTTTGTTTTTTATGATGTAAACAGTATTGCTTTTTCACTCTTCTAACAATGATGGTTGGCTTGGCAGGGGTATGGAGACCGTTTATGGCATATACAAATAACCAAAAGTATGTGGACATCACTCCTCATTATTCAGATAAGGTGTTTCAGCCATAACCATTGCTAACAGGTATATAAAACCAAGCATATAGGCATATAGAGAAACATTGGCTTTACAATGTCTTGTACTGAAGAGCTCAGTGACTTTAAACAAGGATGCCACCTTTGCCCCGAGTCAATTTGTGAAATTTCTGCCCTGTTAGATCTGCCCCTGTCCACTGTAAGGACTATTATTGTGAAGTGGAAGCATATGGGTTTCCATGGCTGAGCAGCCGCATACAAGTCAAAGATCAGTGTGCACAATGTTGTAAAGCACACCACCATGAGACTATGGAAACGTGTTCTCTGGAGTGATGAATCATGATTCACTAACTGGAAGCCTGATGGATGAATCTGGGTTTGGCAGATGGTAGAAGAATGATACCTAACGGAATGTATAGTGCCTACTGTAAAGTTTGGTGGAGATGTGATTACCTGGGGCTGTTTTTTAGGGTTTGGGTCCCTTAGTTTCAATAAAGGGTAATGTTAATGCTACATTTTATAAAGACATTTCATACAACTGAATGTTTCCAACTTCGTGGCATCAGGTTGATGAAGGCCCTTTCCTGTTCCAGAATGCCTGTGCCCCAGTGTACAAAGCAAGGTCCATAAAGACATGGTTGGATGTGTTTTGTTTGGAAGAACCTCACTGGCTGCACAGAGCCCTGAACTCAACCCCATCAAACACCTTTGGGATGAATTGGATTGCCGATTGTGAACCAGGCCTTCTCATCCAATATCAGCGCCTGACCTCACAAATGCTCTACTGGATGAATTGACAAAAATTCCCACAGAAACATCCCAAAATCATGCGGAAAGACTTCCTAGAAAGATAGAGGCTGCTATTACTACAAGGGAGAAAGTGAGAGGAGGTTCATCTGTACTCTGAAGGCAAAGAAAGGCCCTGGCAATTGGATCACTGAGCCAAGTGAGGTATCACCTTTCTTGACTTGTGTGTGGTGTTTGGAGGAGGTTTTCCAGTTTTTTTTTTAGCTGGGTTTCACAAAGAAGTTTTAGTTAGTGTATACTTAGGCTGGTATAGGCCCAGGGAGCTCCAATGGAGACTATACTATTTTAAGATCATTCTATGCATAATCTATGCATAATCTGTTATGGAAAATTATTCTTTATGACAGGTTTAAAGGTAATTCATATGAGGTCTCTTATAGAGATCACTTTACTACTTAAAATGCTTTAATATTGATTAAAAATGCACAATATATTTCCCTAGTTCTAAATTAATTTATTCAGCTGGTCATTCATTCTATATAAGGTAGTACATGTAATTATATGTTTAATTCATCTCATATGTACTTGGTGTATCATTTGCTGTATAAAAAATGCTATTGTGGATTACATGTTTTTTCATATTGGGTGTGATTTTCCATGTGATCATCACAGAAACCAGTGTACAATAACAATAACATGCTGACTCTGCTACATAGGTGGTTGTCTAGAGTCCCCCCTGCAGATTTTGGATACAAATGACCACCTGCCAACCAGATTTTGGGAAATAATTATTCCAGGACTGTCCCAGTGACGCAGGATGGGTGGCATCCCTGGTTAATACTTGAAACTTGTACCCATATTCATCCAACAGCTAAAGAAGGTTTTACAAACAAGAAGATAGCTGAGGTTATCAAGGAAAATTGCTAATGACTGGTTAGACTTGATGGGTGAACAAAATAATACAGGACAATAATCCGTACACATCTTCAGGGTTGCAATAAAACAAAAAAGCCACACAGCAGCTGAAACAATTCACGTTGTGATTGTTTTTTGATCTTTACACCTTTGTATGTATATGCCTGTATGACCAGAGAATCAATGTTGATATCACATATACTCTTCTCATACTATTAAAAAATCATTTTTAAGCAAGCATGGGATAGGCATAAGCCCAAGCTAGATATAGGATAAGGACAGGTGCTAAAGGAAAGCACTCAGAGGTCGGGCAGACTGGATGGACCTAATGGTTCTTATCTGCCGTCACTTTCGTCATGTTTCTAAATGAAGTTTAAGTATTTTTGTGGAGCCTATTCATCAAACACTAAATGTTTTATTAAATGTGAGGTCAAAAGAATGTTGCATGATTGGGAATTGTTCTATTTTTCTAGTCTATTTTTTTCTCCCAATACTGAATAAAACCCACTATATCCATAATTAACTATAAAAGAAATTGTTGTTCAACAGCTAGTAAAATTGGGCATTGACTGTATCAGGCTAAATGAGCTTAAACATACTCTTACTAGAGTCATTAAGTGATATGGGCTGTTAATTCTTAATATAAGTACAAACAAATTATTCACCATAGTTATGCCCTTCAAACCCTTTGCCCTTTGCTTTTATCAATCACTAGAATAAAAATGCACATTGTATAATATATTATAGCAGGTCTTGTCTGGTAAACTCATCAACCTTTCCATATGTTCTTGGTTTCTTCTGTTATTGTCATCACTTTCCTTTCATCTGTTTTCTCTTCCTCTGAAGTGATGACATAGCCCTATTATCTGGCCTGATTTAGCATCTATTGCATTCTTTCTTCATTGCATTTGATGTGTCTTTGAAGTCTTAATAAACAAAAAGCAAACAGTTTTATATTCTTCACTAATCGAGCTTGTTGTGAATGCCACACAGAGATACTCTCTATAGCCGGCTGTTGTGAATGATTTTACCCTATTTCCTAATGCCTAATATAGCATTGCTCTGTTAAATTTCTGTGGCAAAATGTCTGTTGTATAGACTCCAAACTAGTATTATTATCTCCCTGTGATAATATTTTTGTACACAGCATACAGCTGAACACATATGTGCATTTTTGTTGACTGATAACTCAGATTACTCCACTGCAACTCATGCCTTGCTGGTTGCCCTTGAGTTGTATTTACAAGTTGTGTCCCGATTGACTTTAAGTACAGAGGAGTGAGTTGCTCATGGCCTGATGCCACCAAGTTTGGAGAAGAAAAAGCAGATCTGACATTAAACTCATCCTTCCATTAAGGATCTTGAACATTTAAGTTTAAAAGAAAATGGGATTTTCAGATGTTACATTTTGTTTGTGTGTGTGCACAAATATGTTTTTAGTTCTGTTATCATAGCTCAACCTACTCGTACAAGTAGACAAGTACACCAAATCCTTATCATAATGTCTTCATAAACCAGCAAGATCCCCCTGGCTACTGGAAAGAGAAAAGGACTTCATTAGAAAAGAGGGACTTTATTAGCAGTGACAAAAAACATACATTCATTGTGCTGTTTGTGTTGGGAAAGTCAACCAAATATCACTCCCTATTGTACAATGGCAACCTCCAGCTCTGAAGATTTTGAGGGAACAGGATAGGCAATGAGCTTATGAGTACATAAAAAGTTAAATATGAACAGACTGGCAAATGGAAAATTATAAGTGTGCTCTTTGCCAGGATGTGTGGAATAAATGTTCTCACTTATTTCTTGAGGCTCTTTGCTGGCGTTAAAATGGCCAGCGTGAGACATGGCAGCAGATCAGATGTGGACTATAAAGATGAATTTATTTATTTGATGAAGTTTTTGCTCTGTTGATGAAACTTGGCTACATTTTAAATGTAAAACTAGCAGTGGTTTAAATTATAGACTATATGCCTTGGAATATGCAGGTACCTGTATTTTGTATTAATAATTATTATTAGTATATTGATAATGTTGTTTATTGTTGGGGGTGGTTATGTGATTGCTAATAGGAAAGGGGAATATCATATAAAAATACAAAATAATTCTAAGGCTTTAGTGTTTGGTGTTAGAGTGCGTGTTGTTAGTATATGAAGTTAGCATGAGTGTGTGTCAATAACCCCAGACTCACCCCTTAGTATATACATTAATAATTTTGTAGAAATTGCATATTTTATCCACAGTCTAATAACCGTATACTGACTTTAAAGAAAACAAGTTTCTCCTTTTTTTAAACTGGGATTTGGAACCACAGATTTCTCAGATTTTTCCCTTTGCCAAACCAATGATTCATATACAATATTGCTTTTGACTTCAAGAAAGCTTTTGTAACCAAATAAGAAACATATAGACTTAGCATTTAAAGGGGGAATGAATATATCATCCCCGTTCCAACTCTGCTTTCCTCTGAGGTTTCAAGTAATGCATCTGTGCCGACCATTCAAGTCACTACTAACAAAGAAAGACAATAATCTCCTTGTTCTTTCTGAAACCAAACAATGAGGAACCCTTTGAGTTTATTCATTGGAATTTTGGAGAATGTCTTTGTCTTGTATCCTCCCTTTATATTTATTTCCTCAGTAATAATTTCACTTGGCAGGAAAAAACCACATCAGCTTTTTTTCTGTTTCTGGTATTATCATTATACAGTCTGCATAACTAGAAAATTAATGTTTTGAGTGACTCCTGAGTGGAAGTTTAAATTTCTTCATACAAAATCACATGTTTATCTGTATCTGATGTTCTACATAAAGATATAATTTTTTCGTAGAAAAATGCAGTTTTGTCAAACCATAATGCTTGTATAATTCTGTTTCCTTTCGTCCTGTTGGTACTCATCAGGCTCCAATATTCTTTCAGGCTTCTCTGTGTATTTCTGCTTCCACTCCTTATGTGCTTCTTTAAACATCCCTTCTTTCCCCTTTGTCTATTCCTGTCATCCCTCAAAATAAGGTGGAAAAAGACAAATTCCACCTAATAATAAATGCCCTACGCCTAATGAGTGAATGCATGCAGTCGCTAATAATTGAGTAATTTTCTGACAAGTTTTATGTATAGACAATGTCATCGGCTGTCCCCGGCTGAATAATGTGTGGTGAAGCTTATGATACCAAGTATGGAAAGCTGCTGAAACCATAGTAGAATAAAGAAAATAAAAAAGAAGTGATCTTAGGGCTATGTGAGTAAGGAAAAAAATGTAGTCTATCTTGTTTGTAAAGATATGATTCCCACTGTGCTTTATAAAACTTGTTATTTGTGTTTATATATAAATATGCTATATTTGTAAAGCACCTTTGACATAACTTTGTGGTTGGCAATGAAAGGGGTAAATTTGGCTGGTGGAGCATGAGTTCAAACCCAATGTCTCCCACAACATGTGAATAGTGGAAGAATATCACTCAGTGTTTCGGTCTTTGCACGCATTGAATGAATCTGGTATAAACAAAGATCAGCCTGCTTAATAAGCCTAAGAAATTGGGTTTACAGATAAAAATTAGCAAAATATACGTATTAGAAACACACTTTATGTTTATACCATAGGTGCTGCCATCTGAGCCTGAGTTCTTAGGATGACCATGATTATGCTCCTCATTGTTACCTCTCCACCAGAGCCATACTGACAAAGACTGGGTGGCCCTAGCGGTGGGCTGCAAAGCCTCCGACGGCCACTACGTCTATACGCTCACATAGCATTCGGCTGGGAATACCTACCCGCTGACTTCAAACTGCAGCACGCGATCTGCTGCTAGAGCATTTGCCCAGTGTGCCAGATGGCCAGTCCAAGGTTGCCCTCGGCTGTTAATACTTATTGTCTTTGATTGCTTGAAGCAGCCTGTGTAAGTTGGCTGAGGAAACTTTGGGACAGAGAACTGAATAGTTAATATACTAGTGTGCCACTTTTTGTCATAGATCCCCTTTACCCTGAGGTAAACTTTGAAACTAAAATACAAAATAACTTAGCCATGGTTAATTTAGTTATCGTAAAAGCTGCGAAAGCAACAGTTCCCCTTTTAAAACATACGGAAAGATTAGTCTAATAGCACTGAAGTGGTAATGTATTTTACCTCCCAAATTTGTTGACTTTGGCAATAGTTTAACCAATTCAAATTTTCACAAACGAGAACGTTTTAACAAGTTGGATTTTACACTCAGCATATTCCAGTCTAATAAAAAATAATGATTTAATGTCTGACCTTGTACTTCGTAGCTCATACATTACTAGAAATGTGTCTAAAACCTTTTTCTTTCCATCTTTACCGAAATAACATGTATTTTTGACAAACTAACTTCTATACATATTTTTATCAGCTTTAAAGCAACCTAGCTGTGGTTAACAAGAAAGAACATTATGTGACATTTATAATTATTAAAGGGACAGTTGTGACGAGTGATTTTTCATGTCGGTGTCCTGGCAGGCATTATCAGCAGACTTGTTCTGCTATTGTGCATGTTTGTGCAGGCATTAACAAAACATATTTGCTGCTTCCAATAAATTATCCATTAACGGAAGGGTTCACAACAGAACCATTTCTGGTAAGCATCCTTGCCGAGAGCATGCTATCCTGACATCAAAAGCCGCTGAACCAACCAGGCCTACAAAGCATTTCAAACAGTAACACTATGCTTGGCATGAGGAGCAAGCAGCGGCCTCAACATTTAAGACAACCTTCCTTTAAAAAAATATCAAGAATGGTTCTTAAATCCTAGCTCACAGTGAGATACACTACATATAATTTCCAATAACACATTTTATTTGTTTTGTGTATTTGTTTTATGTGGCAATATTTGAAGTACTGTTCTAGTAGCATGTGAGTTCCATGATGCCTTGTAGTAGCTGTCAACTTGGTCTGGAAGAATAAGTAGAACAGTCTCCGTAGGGCTCACGTGGGTCTATGTGGCCTCATTAATGAGTTAGGGAAAAAGCTTGATGCAAACATGAAAATATTTTTTAACTTGCTGGATTTGACCCAGAGGCTCTTTGTTGTGAAGCTGATTGCTAAGACTCAGGGTTACTCCTTTCTTTTTATGTTTTGCTCGTTTGCTCCAGCAAACCTACCTCTACTGCCAGGGTCTAAGGGAGTGTAAATGTTCACAAATTAGAAATACCGGTAATTGCCCTCATGTAGTTTCCCCCAGTTGTCATAGCCAGTATAGTATTGTTAATACTTTATCCTACATGCTTAATCATCCACAGACACAATCCTACTCGTTTATGATGCCAGTGGCGCATTGAAGTAATTGTTACAAATAATCAGATAACATTTTAGGCTACTATAAAAACTGTTTAAACGAATGAACCATTGCTTTAACTGATAATCTGTTTTTTAATAAAATATTTTCATTTGTTAACTACAAGTTACTAACCAATACAACCAGATATGAGTGAAGTTCACTTAACTAAAATGAATAGCATCATTTTGGCCAAACTTGCTGATATATGTTATTACCAACATCTTTTAAATGATTGTTGGTATATCAAGTGAGTTCCATTGTTGCATGTTAGTTTAAATAAATACGGCTTAGTGAAAAAGTTCTAGGACCGATTCATCGAATTTAAATAGTTGGCTTACAAGTCCCTACATGCAGATATTATAGTTTTGTTCCATGTGAGACCACCCAGGAAGGAAACGGTTATAACCTTGGGAGTCACTCATGAGCAGCGAATGGAAGAAAAAAAAGAATGTGTTGATTCTAGATTTCACAGAGAGTTTACAAAAGATAACAATTTTTCTGTACTCCTCCCAAAAGACTTTTTGATCAGTGAGTGTATCAATTTAGAGCCAATGGATTTGATTCATTAGGTATAATATGATCATCAGAAGTGTGTGGACCATGTATAAATGCTGAATGCCTTGACCAAATTTTTTAACCTCTATGGACATGCTGTACTGAGCAAAACATTGTTGGGTTTGTACCAAAACAAGCATTTTATAAATAACTTTCTTTTACAATGACCACTGGAATGCAAACACTTTAAATATATCTTGGAAATTGTATGAAGATCTAAAATCTGAATGATGGTTTGTGGAGCTTAAGTTAATTGAAAAAGAATCCTACTTCATTTTTTTCATGCTGTTTTTATGTTAAACAAGAGAGGATATAAAGAAAATATCCATTCAAAGAGGAGATTATGACCACCTGCCTCACCAACAACTATGTCCAATAATAAAGATGAAATGATCTTCAGCAGCCCTTCTTCCTGCGTAAAACAATCTCTTTCACTCTCTAGTACACACTACAAGGCAACATCGCATCCTTATCCTCTCTCACTCACTAAATCACATACTCCCGTACATGCCTCACATACCCCACAATGTCCTCTGCACTCCATAAACTCAGATACACCAGCTACACAACTTCCTCTACCACATAAGAGCCCCCTTTATTATCATTAATTGTTTTATATAGTGCCATCATATTCTGTATCGCTGTACAATGGGTAGACGGGACATAACAAGTAGTATATAACATAACAATATGACTTACAGAAACAATAGGGGAGGAAGGCCCTGCTCACACCAGCTTACTATGACATTACACCGCACAACGCAACAACTGAATCAGCTCACAGTTACACACATTTAGCACACACTGTTTCCTTGGATACACAAAGTACTTCCTCCCCACCACTATGGCACCAGCTCAAACCTTCCTTCCCACATATTACCCATATCAGTAGCGCATCGGCACATGTATAGAGATAACCATTATGAGAATATTGAAGCTTCTACCCTCCTGGCATTGCATAGATGCATCTAAAAATATAAAGCAGCAGTCTGTAAGATAGGAAGGGCAGTGTGCTTGCCCAATATGCAATGAGTATGTCCTGCTTCAAAATTATAGCAACCTATTATTTATTGCCAAGTATTTGTCACCGCCTGCTCAGCTTGCACTGATAATGATCTCAGCTGGGAACTCTCTGGATTTGGCCAAAAAGCTCCAGGAATCATAGCTGACAACTAGGGGCAGACTTTGATTTCCAGGAAAAAAGTAGTGTTGTTTTGCTCCAACCACTCTCCACCTGAACTCCATCCACTATCCACCAGAACTCCACTCACTCTCCATCAGAACTCCACCCACTCTCCACCAGAGCTCCACCCACTCTCCACCAGAACTCCACTCACTCTCCACCAGAACTCCACTCACTCCACCAGAGCTCCACCCACTCTCCACCAGAACTCCACTCACTCTCCATCAGAACTCCACCCACTCTCCACCAGAGCTCCACCCACTCTCCACCAGAACTCCACTCACTCTCCACCAGAACTCCACTCACTCACACCTTTTCACAGCTGTTGTGGGCTACCTCTCCCAAATCTGATTGATCACAGCTCTCCCACTAAGTTTCTCCTTCCTCCTACAGGTAGATGAGATGTAAAGATATGTATGATTTTCCGATCTTTCCTAAAATCTTTTGAATAGCAGGCTAAGTTTCATGTATCTGCTTTGTTTCAGAAGTTGTGCTTCATTAAAGTATACACTGATATTTGCCAGATTTTATTATTAAAAAAGTCCTTAAATAACTAAATGGATATTACTCTTCATAGAAACATACGTTTTTCAAACCTAGAGTTGAAATGAACTAATAAAATGTGCAATATTATATAAGAGCATGCGCAATATTTTCCATTTTTAATATTAAACTAATGATGTGAGTGGAATCTGGTGTGTGCCATAGCTGAAACATAGCATGCTCTGTGAATTGTCTGATGTTGAGTAATCACGGCATATAAGGACTGGCAAAGTAGAAACCTGGAGCATTTGAAATGGAAGGCAGAGGTGTGATTCATTCCTCCACAGTGTTGTAGCCAAACTGGAAAATTTGACTTCAGATATTTCAAGATGAATGCTTAGAAGGTTGGCTAACATTATCATCAGTCTGTATGATCATATTTACATATAATCTCAGCGTTAATATTGTTATCATTTTTGTATAGTTATAATTTTTATAATCTTTACAATTATTATCTATTTATCTAGTAACACATCACAATTGACAATTAAGTAAGTCTATGTTGTTAACAATAGACTTCAAATGACGCAAATATAGTAGCTAAACTGTGCTAATGTTGATACATTTTATTAGGCCATCATTGAAAAAGAAACAATATACAGGCAAAACTATTGGCACACCTGACCATTACACCAACATGGACTGTGCATGACAGCAATATTGTGCCCAGTGGACAAAGCAAGGTCCATAAAGTCCATAACTCATGGTTGGATGAGTTTGATGTGGAAGAACTTGAGTGGTCACACAGAGCCCAGAGCCAACACTTTTGGGATGAACTGGAACAGAGAATGTGAGCCAGGTCTTCTTCTCCAACATTCAAAATCTTGTGGAAAGCCTCCCCAGAGTGGAAGCTGTTACTGCTGCAAAGCAGGGACCAAGTTCATATTAATGTCTATGTATTTAGAATGTGATGTCATCAAAGTCCCTGTTGGAGTAATGGTCTGGTGTCCCAATACTTTTGTCCATACACACAAGCTTTTGAGACAGCAGAGGCCTCTTCTGTTTAGCTACCTCTAGGAGAGCAAATTATTATGGATGTTGAAGCTGTACAACATTCATGGAGCAACATGTCAGCTATCCCTGATCTAATGATGAAAGTCATTTTAATGCTATGTAAGATGGGTTAATCAAATGAGCCAGTGATTAATCAATGGATTTAAAAACAGGTGTTTATAGATAGGGAGTTCAAGTTAATCAACCATCTTAAATGCAGGCATGTTTTTTTTATTTTATTTTTTTTTAGAAAAAAAAGGGAATTACACATTAAATGTATACAGACCAGTGTGCAATTCAACTTCCAGTGGACAAATATGAAAAATAATCACTGTGCAACAAGCACTAATTTCAAGTTCAAACTACTGTAAGTCTAATAACATATAAGAAAACACTATACATCCAATAAGATACACAATGGAAACATGTAATCAAATTCAGTTAAATATGTTGTAAAATGTGTAGGCTGCTTTCACTAAACTGTGTTTTTGGGTTGGCTAAAAATGCGAGTTTGCAGTAGCAAATATACACAAGTTGGACAAATGACAAGTTCACTAAACTTACGTTTGAACTGTCAAAACAATCACTCATAACTTGCATGCACTTGCTTGCATAAGGGAGTCAAGTTGATGCGATCTGATGCATATTGAAAAAAGCAGACATTTCTTGACCTAGTTGATTGCAAGTCAACTTCTACCACGCAAGATTTACTATGCTTCCCCGGAGAAGTTTGTAGTGATTTGTGGGTACCCCAATACCCTAAACATTAGGCTGAATACAACACCCCTTTCTTCCACCCTATCCACAAAGGAAACCTAAGTCTATGGGTCTCCTTCATTGAAACCTATGGTTAACCAGTATAGTTTTGCTACATATCTCTGTTTTATGTCTAAAAAGAGTCACTGCTCAATTATAATAACCACATCAAGGTTATTTAGTTGAACCGTTTGCTACAAATGAATCAATTGAGTTGGGGTTTATTGGGGTTTCAGTATTTTGTTGCAGAAATGAATTGTTCAACCCATTTAATATACTCTATGTCAACTGCCTAAGAGACTTTAAATTGATACAGGCATAGAATCGGAATTGCCCGATCAAGAGCTACCATTAAATCCAGCCTTTCTACAATATTCTCAGAACAATTACTCTTTGAGAAACAACCTTGGTATTATATCAGACGCTTGTAACCCTTGTATACCGTGAAATGGAAAAGGAAAGTATGATCCTCAGATAATTTATGTTTAATGCATTATGAAATCGTTTTTTTCTTTCATGTGACTGCAGATATTCTAACAGCATTACTATGTTTAGACTTTTTAGACTAATCAAACATGGCACCTTCAGGCACTCATTCAGATAAAACTGGGAAAAAGCAAGTCGTTATTTGGATAACCCAATGTTGCTCAACTCACTGTGGGCTGACTCAATAAGGTCCCGTTAATTCCACTTCATCATGAACAACACTGGAATTTAGATTTCTTGCTGCTATTTGGATTGCTATAAACATAACAATAAGTAGTTCAAAGGATTCATAAAAGGCTAACTGTAATAAAAGTACTTGTGGTCATCGAATTCAAAAACAAAGATAATAACTCCATAAAACCACAAATTGATAACATCCCATGTTATGCAATATAATTAATTACTTGCTTTAAATGGCTTTCCTAAAGTCTGATATTATATATATATATATATATAGATATATATATATACACATATATACATCACCGCATACTCTACTTGTTTTTTTTCATCATATCTACATACATGTACACATATAGGACATTGTGCCAAACTGCATGAATTACTCATGTATACATCACTGTATGAAGCTTAATTAGCCAAAAATGGGCATTTATATCCTGTACAATATTGTCTCCAGTGTTCAGCCCCTTAGCGTTGCAAGTTTTCACTCATCATCATAATTATGTTATTTACTGAAGCAGCTGACCCTTGCAATTAAAGATTTTTAAACCATAGTTAGTTCTGTCTCTTGACCTCTCTTTTATGTCTAGTTCTGTCTCTAGCAGGTTTCTTAATAACACATCCTCTCTGGCTCCCTCCAGTCTGCTGCCAGTTTTTTGTCTGTTTATTCTAGAGCAACCACTAGAAAGAGGAACGTGTGGATGGGTCTAAATGGACTGACAGAGGTAGTTATACACAAAATAGCAGGCCTTGGTATTGTGTTAGAGTGAATGTGCGATGAGACTGAGACAGGTCTGTCTTAATAGCAAATATATGAGCTGCCAAAGACTACAAATGCCAAGATGCTTTGCCAGCATTTTACGTCTTAAAGTCTTCTGCAGACATAACGCCAGAGGATGTCTATCCCTTGCCAAAGAAGGGTCCATTGTCATACCAAGCTTTATGGCTCGGGTGCTTTCTCACACTTATTATGCCACAAAAATACATTGGATTTTACCAGTTAAGTCACTTGTGTTAGACAATGTAAACTTCGTGCAGATACAAATCTATAGTAGGAGGAATCAAACAGGACCAGACTTGGAAAGAAAAGCAGCCCTGGCACTTCAAGTATAGTGGCTGCTAAATAAGAAATGTGCAGCTGTTGGCTGGATACATGATTTGAGACTTAGATGGAATGTAAGGAAGTAGAGGGTAGTAGATAAGTGGAACACCTTCCAGCACAAGTGGTAGCGGTTAATACAGTGAGGGAATTTAAACATGCATGGAGTAGGCATAAGGTTATTTTGAATATAAGACATGATCCCGTTTTTACAGTAGGAATAAATGGGCAGACTATACGGGCCAAAATACTCTTATCTGCCTTCAGATTCTTTGTTTCTATAAATAATGTAATGTAGGAAATAATATTCCCACCTAGAACAAGTCTGCCCCGGGACACATTGAAGCATAGAACTAGAATATAAGCATCCTATCCTTCTGTTGTTTTGTAGCTAGCTGTGCACCGAGCCCCTGCTGGGAGAGTTTAGGTCATCTTGCCCCAGTAAGAAGTCCTATCTGGCATGCAGAAATTCCACTGTAATGCTGAAAATGTGTTGAGTGTCAATGATGTGAAATTATTTTTACACAGTAGCTAAAATCTGCTTAGAATTTAATACTGTCTTTTGTTCACATCTGTTAGAAGTACATCTGGATGCATGATGTATATTCCCAGAGACTGGGTACACCTGCACGACACTGGTTATAACTACTCCACTGTACTTTTACATGGAAGGTTTTACAGGAACGCAAGCTATTTAAGACCGATGACTGGAAATATTTAACAAGAATTACAAGTATTTGTAGCCCCCTGTCTCATATACACCATGCTGATGCCTTATGTCTAATCTGTGCTTGTTAACTTATTGCTTTCCGGTTGTTTTTAGCTCACATATTACCCGAACTATTAACTCTACATGGGGCAAGGTACCAATTTAACGTCCCCCTTCAAATTCCATTACATATTGGGAAATATATCTCTTCTGTGCAAGACCCCTGCCATGTGCAGCAGGGAACCTTTGTGTACCTTGGCCCCTAGGCTGCCACTCTGCTTATTACATTGCTATGTAAAGGTGACTGGGTTATTAAAATATAGAGGACAGATGATTAGGGCATTGCAAGAAGTAAAAACAGAGCCATCACTGCACTAAAACCCTAATACATGCACCTCTGGAAAAACTGCAATCTCCTCCTAGTGAGCTTTCTGACCTGTAGTCTGTCATCAATCAATTCATCTCCTGCCTCTAAGTTTTTTGTTTTTTAATTGCAACTTCCCATATAGCCACTTGAGTGCATACTAAAACAAAGACTTGTTACAGTATACACTCTACATTTCTACCCTAAATTAATCACTTATGTGCATATTTTATAGCCTCTTTGCAAAATGTTCACCATAACATATAGGGTGTACTGCTGACCCCACAATGTATTTTTGGTCATCATATTACGAGGACATCTGGATAAGGCCCCTCCCCCACACATGGTGAAATTTGCACATGCAATTCTTACCCCGGCCTCATTCCAGACTACCTGTTCCTCACTTGTCAGAACTTAATTTGCCCAATTTGACATCATCCACACCTCATCTAAAAACACATTTCTTTTATACAAAAGTTTCCTCCACTTATGACTTTGGTTTACAATGTGGCCACCATGCTCCAACCCAACACTTAATGTTATGTGTGTAATAACACCATATGCAAGTAGATTACAGTCTCTTGTGAACAGGCGACCAAACTGCATTGCTCTCATAAACCATCGTCATGTCGTCCTTGTTGGGTACCAAATTCACTTCTACACACTTTCTTGGTTGACCGATGCACCCCACATCCAAGTGGCCAAGTTACCCCAGTAACCTAAAGAACATAGCACATGAACTTGAGCGTTGTCTCAGACCTTTGGTAAATGGTCAGTATGTGGAGAAGACTTTAGTTTCTGGTTATGGGAAAGTATACAAGATGAGGGAGAGGTATCCATATGCCAAAAAGTATTGGGTCTGCCAAAGTCTGCCAGTATATATTAGACGTGATCGTTCCAGCAGCTGCAGCACCTAGGGTTTTCTTTCCTTGTTTCTTTATGTCTAGTACCAGCTCATTGATCTTAGGAAAGGATCACTCTTCACCCTTCTCAATGTTGCTGCTAAGCAGTAGTAATGTTTATGTGATCTAAGACATTCATCTGCCACAAATTAACAGTATCTGCCAGTTTAATTAAGGATAAGCCGCAGGGAATTGTGAACACTTTGTACATAGTTTATCTGCTACTTGAGTAGCCTGGGAATATTAAGCAGCTATCTGTCAAATGTCATAAAGCATTACTCATCACATATATACCGGTACATTTATGTAACCAAGTGCAAGTACAGTTGTGTAGCACAATCGTGTATGGTTTAAATTTTGTCTCGAGTAACTAGTCCGTGCATTATAGTTCATTATAAAGCTCTGATGTAAAGGTTCAATGGCTACACACACATTTGTATTCTATATTATAGTATTTATTATAACTCTTTATCAAGCAAAGAAATGTATTATCTACCAGGAATACTTTAAGGATTTCATCAACTGCCTCTTCGTTCAGTGTTTACAGCTTAAAGCAAATTTACAGTAAAATAACAGAATTCTAATGGTCAATAAAAAATGGAAAGGTATATTCATTTACTCCGTATTGATGTATTTGACTGCCAGTTAAAATGCTTTGCTGTAATCATTGGTAATGCTAATAAGTGTCTGAAGTTGGAGATTATCAATTAGTCATATAATACACAATACAATCTTATCTTTTTGGTGTGAATTCTTTCCCACTTTAGCTGTTGTTGTACTTCAAGTGCTTATCATCCTGAGTGAAGCCATTGCAGAGTAGGTGGTGTAGCAGTTGATCAGTTTGAGTGGCCGGGGAAGGCGATCCTTGGATGGAGGGTGAAAGTACGGGGCATGAGTGGGATGTGTTTCATAGCTGAAAGCCAGAAGGTTCGTGTGACTGACATACACACAAGATGAAAACTAATACTCAAATGTTCACATTTTCAACTGGACAGGAGGTGACCAGTAGCCAAGCAGTCAAGTCAAGTGTAAGACAAGTTAATGTTAAATATGTACTAAATTGCTACCAATGTGCATTACATAACCTACACTTGGAGACTAGGATGTCATTTTACGTTTAATTGTGTCAAGGTACTGGTAGCCCAGTCATATGAGACGTTTAAGCTGCTGCTTCAGTGTCTCTGGTAGAAAGTGTGGAACATATTTATCATTCAAAATCACATTGTGTATACCCATATGTGGGTCTGGGAGAGGCAAGTCTTAAAAAGAAAATCTTTGCACACGAAACCAAAACTTATGATTACATTTCAAAATAGACATTACAATGATATAAGGAAACATGAGGAATATCTTTTACATTGGTATATGTAACTCCCATCCATAATAATGAGGACCAGAAATCAGTTCCATGTGTATATATGGTAGTTCTACCTCTAAGTTCAGTTGCATAATGTCTCAAAAACACCCCGCACGCTCCAACCACCAGGGTCGCACTGGTGATGATGTGGCGGCCCTGACACATTTATTTTATTCAAATAAATATGTATAAATACAGATCAGAGAGAAAGGTAGTAATATTGTCCATATGTTAATGATGTTAACAGCATTAGATTATAGTCCAAGTCTTCCAATAAATAAAGACGCTGTAGTTCAGAAGGAAAGGGGGAAAAAAAGAAGAAATAATCATATTATGAAGACACTCAATGAAGACAGGAATGAAGAAATTAAACACTGAGCATGGAGGTCTTAATAATGCTGTTTTACCAAGTTAATAGAGTCAAAGCAGTGAATGTCCAGTGATTCCAGATCTCATCATAAAAAGTCATATTGTAATTATTTAAGTAAATAGATCCTTCCTTTAAACATTGATAGTTTATTTGAATTTTTATCTCATTCCAGGTGGGGCAGCAGAACTTTTCCAATATGTAGCTATACATAGTTTAGTACCCACCAAAATATGGATCAACAAATGTTTGGCATATTTGGGGATTGAAGGCGTATCAAGATGCATTAAAAAGACCTGCGACAAAAGGGAAGCCGACTAATTTGTTTTTTAGCGGTCCTGTTATAACTTTTTTTATACCTATCAGACTTGAACAGTCTTATCAGATATGTCTCAAACTGCCAACCTCAGGACCACATCGTCAGCAAACGTCAGACACGTTCCCAAAGAATTTGCTGACCTTAAATGGAACCAAATACCATCTATGTATGATTTATTGAAGATTAATACCATGGACAGCTTTCCGAGTTATAGCACAGGCTTTTAGCCAGGTTTCCATCCGGAAAGGATTTATCAAGTTCTGCCTCCCACATGGCCATTGCTTTTATTTTTCTGTCAAACTGTAAATATATTAATATTTTATTCATTCTAGATATAATTTCATGGTTTGTATTTTATGTATTTTATGGTGGTTCTGTAATAATTTCAATTGTTGTACATATCAAGTAGCCATACTTTTAAATTGAAATCCTGAATAAACATATGTCTGTATTGAAACGAAAGGAAAAAACTGGTTCCCATTAAAAACTCTTTTCTTCATAAACGATATTGACCTGTATATATGAACAATTATCAAATTATTTATATTTAATTTTCTTAAGGTGGAAAAATCCACCTAGAAGAGTAAAAAATGGGTCTAGGCCATGACAATCTTCTTTTTCTTATATAAACCAACTTGTGTTTGTAGTTTTTGTATATCTCCAACCTAAAAAATGAGAGAACATTGATGAATCATGCAAAGATCAGGTGGCGCACGTCCTTATGTATTGCTTAAAAAGAGCTGGAGATTTAGCAACACAAAGCTCCAGCATACCTGCGCACCTTGCAGACTTTATAAGCTAACATGACAAGCAGGATCAGCAAGTAGCATTATTACAAGGAGGCATGAGATGACAGAAAAGGAAAACAAAAAACCAATCACGGTTTGATGGTTGGAATAATATCAATAATAATAAAATACAGAACATTCCATATTTTGATTAAATAAGTGGTGTTAGGCTTTACATAGTTATAAAGGAAACCCACTCATTTAAAGGAAGGCTCCAGTTCTATTTCCACGATTCTTTTTGGAGTCTGATGCATTTCACTGCATGCGAATTAGTGCATATTACTGGAATACCAATTTGCATGCAGTAAAATGCAGGTATATTTATTTCCATGTAAAATATTTTAATAAAAAAAAATCCATTCCATTTTGCAAAGACGGATTGAATTAAATGCTTGCATGTGTTACATTACAGTGCAGTCACTTGGAACTAGTGTTGACTGGTGAAACTCTAGGGGGGCACCCAAAACCACACTCACTGCACTCAACATCATCTTAGTCCAGAAATTCATTATTACACAGCGTGACTGTTACATCACGAGGCTCTCTGGTGTAATAGCGCTGTGGCGTAAAAAGTACCACAAGTCTATGCTTTAAACTTCAAAGCAAATACAAAAATTGAGACAGGAAGTCATCTGTACTAAGTATGGTTTAGTTTTCTACAGACTGAGACAAATGAGATCCTTCTGCAATATTTGTCTGTGTTACAATCAGAAACACACATTACTTCTGGACAGCAACCCAAATAGCAGCTACGCTCTGTGATTTCTCCTAATTACAAGGTGGATGGTTCCAGCTTCATGAAAAAAAAGCAACACAATTTCCGTCAGGAAGAACCCAAAACAAGGGGATTTTCTGCTCCATTAAAACAAGCTGTGGGGTTTGTGTCTCTGTTATGGGTTAGTCCCTGTGTTAAAAGGCAACAGAGTTAAAAAGATAGCATTGACCTGGCTGAATGTATTTCTTTTTTTTACACAAAAGCTGAACGTGGGCATTTTCATTTCATAGTGGCTGGTTAAACTAGTTCAAATGAACAAAAGGGCCCTTCTCAAAGAAAGTGCCAACTGCTAGCCAAGTGTTCATTTGAACTTCCTCCAACATGAAAAGAAGAGAAACAAAAATTCCACTTAAAATTCCAGTGGATCTTTTATTCGTGATTGACAGTTCTGGGTATTCCAGATGGATTAACTCATTCTTTGAACATTCCTTTAGATCTCTGTTAACAGGCCATCTCATTTCACCTGCTCCATGTTTATGGAATAGTAGGGGGTGGTGGCAGCAGGTGGGCAAAGAAAACATGGGAATATTCATTCTCAGAGAATTAAATACTTTATTGGAACAGTTTGCATTTATAGGGAAGTAACTAAATATTGAGAGATTTCCAGTGTGTCAAATGCCAAGCAATTTATACAAGGAATTACTGGAAAAATGCAACATATAATACTCACATTTCTTTCCCTCATTTGGGACACTCATGCATTGAGTACGTAATGTTATACACATGTACAAAATAAGACGAAGTTGCATGTAAAGTTTTCCTAGTATCTTAATCTTATATTTAGCATGCATATTACACATGGTGCAGATTAAGTATGACAGTTCCTGGAAGAAATTAGTTACATTATTTTTAAGTGATTTACAGCACCAAGCAATAGAAATCATGGTAATTTTTTAATTGTTTTAATTTCATTTTTAAATATATGACACTTTGGAAAACACTTCTCATTTAAGTGATCCTTCACGTTAGTCTGAAAGCGTGAATGGTGTCCTAATTTGAATATATGGAACTTTTAGGATCTGTTGAGTATGATCTCAAGAACATAGATTGTTGCAAATGTATTTCAGTTTTCCCACTTTACAAAAGTAAACCATTTTAAATGGCTGTGTATCAAAATCACAAAATGTTCTGTTTTAACAAGATGTTCCGCAATAAGTTCAACCAGGCAACCAACTAGGCAAAACAATCCTAAAAAAATCATAGCATTATTAGGTGTTACTGTATCAAAATATACGGTATATATCGGCGTGAAAAAAATATTTGCCCCTTCCCCATTTTTCTATTTTTACATATTTGTCCTTCTTAAGTGTTGAAGACCATTAAACTAATTTTAATATTATACAAAGATAACCAGAGTAAATACCAATTGCAAAGATAATTCGGTGTATAGAAGGAAAAAAGTTATCCAACCTTGCCTGGCCCTATGTGAAAAAGTAAATCAACCGATTAACCAAATGTAATTGATAATTGGGTTCAATTTCACAAGATACACCCAGGCAGGATTACTGTCACCCTTTTGTATCTAAACAGCAGTTAAGTAGAACCTGTATTGCAAAGTGAAATAGACTAAAAGGTCTCAAAATATAAAGAATTTCAAGAACACATGAGAAACAAAGTCACTGACATCTATCAGTTATTTCTGAGGCTCTGGGACTTCAGCGAACCACTGTGAGAACCATTATCTATAAATGGAGAAAACTTAGAACAGCGGTGAGACTTCATAGGAGTGGAAATTCCTCCAAGATCAAATTGACAACTCATCCAGGAGATCACAAAAGAACCCAGACTAGCATGTAAATTACTCCTGGCCTCACTTGGCTCAGTTATGGGTTACATGTTCATGATTCCACAATAATAAAGGGACAGAGTTACGAGAGCTGCTGACCAAAAACAACACAAAGGCTTGTATCCTATTTGCCAAAAAACTTGATGACTCCAAGATTTCTGAGATAATATTCTGTGGACTGAGGAGTCAAAAGTGGGACTTTTTGGAACACATGGGTCTTGCTCAGTGGCGGAACTACCGGGGTCGCAGGGTTTGCGACTGCAACCGGGTCCTGGAGTTCTGCCAGTCAGGGGGGCCCAATGGGTGCCGAGCCGTTGCTGAAAACAACCGCTCGGCACCCCTTGGGCCCCCCTGACTGGCAGAACTCCAGGGCCCTTCTGTCTCCTCTGCTCGCTGCCGCCACCTGCCTCAGTGCTGCCCGGACTGCAGTGGTGGGAGCGTGAGGCGTCTGTCTCGGGTGCCGGGGCTTCACGCTGAGCGCCGGCATATGACGTCATATGCGGGAGCGGCCGGCATATGACGTTCAATATGCCGGCGCTCAGCAGTGAAAGCCGTGAGCACGGCGGCAGAGCAGCGAGAACAGAGGCCTCGTGCCCCCACCACAGGACTGCACAGTAAGTGACCTACAAAGGGGGAGGGAGAGGGTAAGTAGTGAGAAGGGCGGTAGGGAGGGTAGATAGTGAGAAGGGGGGTAGGGAGAGGTAGATCAAGAGAAGGGGTAGGAGAGGGTATAAATGAAGGGTGTAGGAAGGAGGGTAGGAGAGGGTAGTAGGTGAGAAGAGGGGTAGGGAGAGGTAGATAGTGAGAAGGGGGTAGGGAGAGGGTAGATAGTGGGAAAGGGGGGTAAGCGGGGGGGGAGAGGGTAGATAGGTGAGAAGTGGGGGTAGGGAGAGGTAGATAGTGAGAAGGGGGTAGGGAGAGGGTAGATATTGGGAAGGGGTAGGGAGAGGGTAGATAGCCTGAGAAGGGGGTAGATGGGTTGGGGGTGGGGGGCCTTAACAGATTATCTCACCGGGGCCCTGAGGCTAATAGTTACGCTCCTGGTCTTGCTACATCTGGCATAAAGTATTCCACAGTAAGAACATCATACCAACAGTCAAACACAGTGTGGTGGTAGTGTGGTGGTCCGGGGCTGCTTTGATGCTTTAGGATCTGAGCAACTTGCCATAATTGATGGAACAATAAATTCTGCTCTCTTATCAGAAAATCCTGAAGGAGAATGTCCGGCCGTCAGTTTGTGACCTAAAGCTCAAGAGTTATTGGGTTATGCAGCAAGACAATGATTCTGAAGCACACAAGCAAGTCCACCCCTGAATGTCCCAAAAAAACTAAATTAAAGTTTTGAAGTGGCCTAGTGAAAGTCCTGAGTCTGATTGAGAAGCTGTGGCATAACATTAAAGAGGTAGTTCCAGAAACCCACCAAAGTGGCTGAATAAAAACAATTCTGCCAGGAAGAGTAGGACAAAATCCCCAATGTAAATTACTTATTGCCCGTTATCTCACATTTGATTGCAGTTATTGCCGCCAAGGATGGCACAAACCGTTATAAGGTTTGGGAAAGGAATTACTTTATCACATGAGTGATATAGGGTTTGATTAACTATCTACCTTCAATAAATGAAATGATCATTTAAAAGGCTGCATTTTGTGTTTACTCTTGCTGTCTTATCATTCAAGAATGAAGCAATACAATATCCCTGACCATGTCTCATTATTATGCTTATCAGGCTACAAATGATGGGAATGACCATAGTAAAGTACTGAAACACAAGTTATGTCAGAAAAGATCGGTTTAAACATTTGAAATTTGTGTTGGGACTAAGACAATTTTTTTTATTCCAAAGGGAGAAGTTTCACCAATGTATGAATTACCTTATGACATTATACCACCAAGGCTGCTTCATACAAGTAAATGAATGTTGTCTGAATCAGCAGGACGGTGAAGTTAAAGAAGCTATGTTTAGCAGTTGGCTAGCATTCCTTTATGATGATTAGACTTTAATGGTATTAATGATAGGACTGTACTGCCAGAAAGCCCAACTTGTTGTTTGAGGAATATCCTCCTGGGAGACTCTAACAGCAAATCAACAGCATCCAGAAGGAGGTTTTTAGTGTTTAGATTTCAAATAAATAGTCAACATTGGTGGCTATTTAAATAGCTGCATCTATCTAAGAGTTCTAATAAAAGGTACATTTATTTCATAAACTGACCCTTGTATTAAAGTTGATGTGTTATCTATGCAGCTCTTAGAATCATCTGTTTAGTAAATGTAATTTACTAATAATATACAAATACTAAATACTACCAGTGTGATTGAGATATTTGTTGCAAAAGAGGATTAAAGGGATTATTATGGGGATTTGTAGAATATATGTCTAAAACTCTAATTATATCCATAGTGTTCTGATATTCTCTTCATGATTAATTACATATTGGTCAATAATACATTCCCTTTATGAACTGGGTTCTGGTGTAAACTGATTACTAATAAATAGCCTACAGCATTCTTATTTCAAACAAAACATCTTCCTGCTGCTACACGGAAGATCAGGCTGTCGACAGTCTGGAATCTCCCTTGTCCTGCAGACTGATTGTGTTTAATGGTGCTTGCTGCGAGCACCAGTACACTATCATTCAAAGAATGCCTGATCATGAGAAACGGACATCCCCTTCTGGTAGGTGTCACTGCTGAGACCCGCCTGAAGTGCACTTGAGGACAGGAGAGCCTCACGAGGGTCTTTTTAGACCCTGCTGGCTGATTGCAATTCTTATAACCTGCAATGCAGGGCTATAGAGCCCTATTTCGTGATTAGATTGTAATCAGCACAAACATATATTGGGGAGGAGAGGGATTAAAATAGTTTTTTTCCCTTCCAAAAAAAAATAAATAAATAAGGAAAAAAGGTTAAATATAAATTAAATAAATAACAAAAATGAAAAAAGTGATTGGGATCCCAGTGATGTCACCATATCACTGGCATAAAAATGTATGAGCAGTGTTATACAGATATACGGATTTTCCATGTTTATTTCGTGTTCGCACCATGTATGACCTCACCCTCTATCATGGACGTTTCGCTATATCATGCTCTTGGGTTTATTACCTTCCCTTCGATTGTTTTGGTTTCCCTCCCCCTTTTTCCTTTCTTTATGCCATTGATTTACCCCTCAAAAAAAATGTATGAGAGAGTTTACCAAAGGGATCTCAAGTCATACTGTACTGGAAAAGTGCAATAACAAAAAAAGCAAAAACATTTAAAATAAAATAACTAAATAAAATATATTTTTTCTAAAGAAAAGTGCCCCTTATCACTTCCACAATAAGTAAAAAAATAATAATAAAAAATATATAATAAAAAAATAATACAAAATAAAAATGAAATAAAAATTATATATATATATATATATATATATATACACACACACACACACACATGTATATATACTTCCTGCCCCCAAACCCCTTCAAGTATAAAAAAAATATTTAATATAGGGTAATATGTAAAGCATGAATATGTAAAACTATGTATGTGGGTATGACTGTAATAAGAGATGTTGCTGAACATAAATTGGGTTAGTGTTCTCCTGTGCCGCTTACAATATAGAACATTTAAGTAAGACTGCAAAAATTTTTTGTATTTTACTATAGTTTTTAAATCTATTTTTGCTAATGATTATTATGTTTTATGTATTTCTATTATTTTAAAAGAATGTGCTGAACAAAATGGTGTATAATTTGTGCAGGTTCATCAAACATGGAAAAGGGATATCATGCTTTAACAAACATATGGTAAAAAAAGACAAAAAAAACATTTTGGCCCTTGACGTTTGTAATTTGTTTCTGTATAAGTACCACTTGCTGTATTGAGCTTTTAAAGTGTGGTTTAATTATGTCCTTATTAATCTTGATATCTCTGTACATTCGTTTTTACTAGAAAAAAAGTATTCAGCCCATTTTTTTTAAATACATCCATTGGATTTGAGAGCACAATCTATTTAGGAAACAAATTCCACAGATTTCCATAACACGTAAACCTTAATTCATCTTTTGCATTTCTACAACTTCCCTAAAGTCATTTTTAAGAACAGGTTCCAAAATGTATACTACATATTAAAGGTGGAGTCTTTCCATTTAAATAAATGGACATGCTGGTAAATTTTTTCCATTGCATCTACTAAAAGATACAGAGATCACAAGCATAGGGGCACCCAGAACATGAACCTCTCAGTGGCATCATGTAATAAAAAACTACATTTAGTCTGTGTTATAAAAACTCTGCACTCGGATCTATTAAGTACACCACGTGGGTGCAATCCAAACCAAAATGTATCCCAAAGAAAAGACACTCGCTAGAATTTCAAAGGATTTAATATTACCAACCTTGCACCGCATTGTTGATACACAGTACCGTGCAAAGGTTTTAGACAGGTGTAAAAATACTGTAACGTAAGAAAGCTTTTGAAAATAGACATGCTAATAGTTTATTTTTATAATTTAAGAGAATTAAGAGTCAATTTTTGGGGAGGGGCATCCTTTGTCTCCAAAACAACATCAATTCTATGTACATTTGTACACAGTTTTTAAGGAACTCAGCAATTAGGTTGGTCCAAATGTCTTGGAGAACCAACCACAGTTGCTCTGTGGATGTAGGCAACCTCTCACTCTCTTCAGACTCGATGATGTTGAGACTGTGATGATGTTGGGGCTCTGTGTGTGTGTGGGGGGTCATATCTTTACCTCTACTACTCTCCAGCCCTTCTATAAAAGGTATAGCTTTTGGCCAAAATTCTTACATGAAGACCACCTTTAAGCAGACTTCTCCAGATAGTAGATGGATGTACGATTTTCCCACTGTTTTCTGCCAATGCTGAGAGGATGGTACTATTGGACGTCTTCACATTGCAATGGAAAGTAAGCATGGCATGTCTTTCATTTGTCGCACGGCATCTAGGGTCCTCATCATTGCCCCTTTATTGGGCTATTTGGAAACTCCTAGCTGCCCTGGAGATTCTGTTTGGGAAAGACCTTGCTGATGCACGATAGCTACCATGTGTTTAGTTGCTGTGTTTGGTCATGCCATTCAACAACCTTGTCAACCTCTTGAGCCAACTTGATGTTGGGGTTTCCTCTCCCACTTTTATTCATCCTACACAGCTGTTTCTGTTCCAGTCTACAAATGAAATTGATGATTATTAGCATGATCATACGCACAAGTAAGCAATTCAAGTCCCATTCACATTTAGTCAGCATATCTTATAATAACAGCCCAGGACGTGCCATTTCCATGCCTAAACCACGGCATTGCTCTTACAATCAAAGGAAAACTTAAAATTAGAATTGGCAGAATGGGTCTTAAGTGCCATCAGATTCTATTTTTCAAAATCATGCTTTTAATCTTCTCACACTAATGAATCTTTGAATTTATTGACTTCAATGTAACTTCTTTTTTATCAATCTACAATCCATGATAGCATTTTAGGAATAAATCAGAGCTGAATCACAAGCCATCTATTTTCATCCATGTTTAACATCACCTATTGACATGTCCTGGAAGTTCTGCCTTGTTGCCTATGCTGCAGTAAACTGGTGCAATACTGCCATCAGGTGTTCAAGAAGATAACAGCATCTATTCACGCAGGTTCTTCGCAGATAAAGCTCGTTGATGCTAATATCGCATTAGCATAGGGGAAAAATAGATCAGCGGCTTCCAGCATTCAAACCTATCATAGTTTCACTTGAAATAATGGCTTCCAGCTATGTCTATTTACATATATAATTTATTATGCAATGGAATGTTGTAAATGCAACCCTACTGTGTCTTCAGCACAATATATAGTGCCACTTATTATGCAGACCATATTTCCTTGTATACGTGTACAATACATTTAAACATATCTCAAATTAGCATGGTCACATAGCATCTTTTAAACTCATGTATTAATTATATATATATTTTTTTAACTAAAGGCCATTCAAAGAACAAGCCATAAATGTAGGTACTCTGTCGGAATTGAGATTTGCAATGCACACTTTCTAATATTTGCCAGTAAACACTATGGTTAGATAAAAATCCTGGCAAATTGTTTAACACTGAATGCGACCCTAAGGATGATCTCTGAACCTTCAAAGAACACAGAATCCCAGATCTTCAGAACCGTGTGATTGGGAAGGCAGGTCGCAAACAAAGTCAAAAACCACTGCATTGTAAAGACGTTTGTGAGAGGGGGCTCATAACCTCCTGCAAAAGCACAAAGAAAGAGGTTTGGATTGATGGAATGTAGCTCCACATTACATATCCAGGAAATTCTGCATCGTTTTAGATGTAAAGTTTTTTTTTTTTTTAATCTCCCAGTCATTTGATAATGGGGTCTTATTGTTGAATAATACATGTACCATATCTATTGTTGTATACTTCGTTGGAGATTAAATTGATTCTGGATATCATGAACCGCACTGTTACCTGCTCACAGCCCTCTGGATTGTTGACACGGGACATATACTCATACGCAGTGAGCGTCTCATACACCGCTACACATTGACATTTATGAACATACACACTTTTTGTGGCATATGCGTTGGCGGCTGATGCTGCAAATATAACATTTGCTAGTGGTACGAACTATCCATTAGGAGTACCGGGATCCTGGATTGGTGTGTTTACCAAGTATTGCTACAGACATTTGAATACGGACAAAAGTACATTTTCTAAACTGGTATATTTTCTAGCATATAGGAAAGAAGAGAAACAGAATCAATGAAATGCATAAAGCAATTCAAAGTACAAGCGTGTTCCAACATTTCAAATAAGAAGAAATTTTAGAACAAAAAGGTCATAGCCCAAAACTAGAGGGTCAAAAAAGTTTTACTTTGCCTTTGAGATGGCGACTGGATAAACTAGATGGCCAAATTATTTTATCTGCGGTGAAATTCTGCGTTACAATATATTATATATATGTATGTTTTTATACCTTACAGCACATTCCAGTTCAAAACAATGTCATGGATAAGTACTCCATGCTAGATCTCATCAGATGTATCTGCCATAGACTCAAGCTAGAGTTTTTCAGACCAACTCACCTCCACTCTCCCTGTTAGCGGTTCTCTGGAGTAGATCAAGGTGCTGGGATAGTTCAGGCAGTTTCATTCTCAAAAGGTCCCGAAACACAGCCATATCCACAGATAAAGCTCGCAGATTATTAACAAAGTAACTATCTGGAAGCACTTTGTCTATGAGATAGATCATTATCTGTTACAAGAAATAAAAACAGATGAAATGAGTGAGCCATGGCATTCTCAAATTATATCTATATCTTTATCTATATTTTTTTTAAACGCACATTGTGATCAAACACAACGCCAAATGGAATTATAAAAAACAAACAAAAAAACTACTAAATATCCATGTTTTTATTGGTTAGTAGTAACTTTCTACCACTTGAAGCCTGAACACAAAATCATATGGTAATTTCCGGAAGCTAGGAGAGCAGATATTGAATGTGAGTAATTCATGGTGACCTTGAAAATGCAGCCATTCCCTGAATGGAAGCAACTATACAAGGAAACTGACCGACTCGCCCCCATTGGAGATTTCAGCTTTTCCGAGTGTGAGAATTCAGCGATTAGGGTAGGGTACAGATTGGCGCAAATAGAGAATTTCCCTTAATTTATCAGGGCCTCTTCAGGGCGGCAGCGCACAACCCACACGTCTCTATCGTACGTCATGACGCCTCCGATTTTACACTTTCTGCACAGTTCTCTATATGTATAAATTTATTTGACAGAAACCACATTTTGTCCTTTAAAATAACATGAAATGGATCAAAAATATAATGCAGAGGTTGTTATTGTTATAAATGATTTGTCCCACAGAACAAGGGACGGTTGGGAGGTGCGCATTAACGAGTTAGGTGGAGATATGCAAATGAAGTTCATGCCTTTCTAATGCCTTAACTACAGTTACACATGCCTGATACATACAGTTACAAAGGGCAACAGAGAGTGATTTACATCATCCAGGGCCACCGGCAGCTGTTATGAGTATACCAACTGCCATTCCTACAAAATATAGCTTTCAGGGCTACAGGCCTTTTCACTTCATAACTGAGGGTGATGGGAGTTGCAGTACACAAATTCTCTTCAAACATTTTTTAATTGAAATAATTAAAAATATGGATTATTATATTTGTCTTTGTGTGCGCATTATTTGAAGTCATTTTTTTCAATGAGGGGGATCTGTTTTTTCTTTTAGCAAAGACGATGTATTGGGTGAATGATGTCACTGCACCCTTCCTCACTGTAAGAGGGAAAGTGAGGTGTACCAGTGCTGGAGTTTTACTGCGATAATACATTATTCTTATCCCGCACTCATTTGACCTGCTCATTTTTATTAATTGATGTTCTCCATGGGTACATTAAGCTTAGGCCTGAGAGAAAGGCTGCAGGCTTGACCAAGAAAAACAACTATTGTGACATCAGAGTGAAGATGTCACAAAGCACCCTGGTCAACAAAGCTTCTGGCCTGCTTTTCGCTTACATCTTGTTTGGCATCTCAACTGTTTGGATGTTGGACTGGAGCTGAAATATTAGAAAGCAAGACAGCAGCGGTGATAGCACCTATTTGACTATATATATATATATTTATATATGATATATATTTTTTTTTGCTTTTCTTGACACCAGCAGATCTGAAAGCGCTTTAAACATGAATTGTAATTTCCTGTTTGCATTGAAAGTTCTGTTTGGAAATATTCCCTTTTCCAAATGTGTCTATGGGAGTCAGAAGGCTTGCAGCACAGTGGTATCACAAGAGGCAACAAGCAACAAGAAGCTGATTTCCAAAAAGACAACAAAGGGAAAACTCACGTGCCGCAAAAAAGGATTTGTAACAACGGACGATCAGAGCAACTCTACAGAAAAGAGGACGTCACACACAACAAACACAATCCTTCCTGTGTCGACTATACGTGAAGTTAGCAATGAAGCTATTGGGAACAATGTGGCTGTATTGGAAAACAACTCTTCAGCACCCACGAGTAAAAGAGCCTCTCCATGCTTACATCAGCAAATACGGATCTACAAACGTAGAAAACATGTGAGGATACTGAAGGGAACTAAGAAAGACTTCAAAGACAAATTGCACCGCATTGTAGAGGATTTTCCTCAAGAAATTCTTCAGCATGGAAAACCAGTGAAGCCACCAACCAAACCAACTAACCCCAGCAATAAAGGAGAACAAAACACACATCTTTCCTTCATTGATCTGGATGAGTCTGTAGAATGGCTAGCTCTGTTAAATCTGGACTACGAGCAATTGCATATTCTGCAGAACCAGGAATGGTTGGATGACAGACTCATTGATGCTGCTCAGAATTTATTCAAGACGCAGTTTCAGTCTGATGGTTTACAGACTTGTCTCCTGGCACACATTGGATTTCAGCCAGTGAGTAGACATGCTGTTCAAATCCATTATGACGCAGACCGAACACACTGGTTTACCTCATGTTTCAGGAGGGGTCGAGTGGAAATCGCAGACAGTATTATGCCGGACGAACTCTCCCTCTCAGCCCAGAAGCAGATTGAGGAATGCTACAAAAATGTCATCGATGACCCACTGAAAAGTGTAGTACTGCTGGATGTAGATCAGCAACTAAATGGCGAGGACTGTGGGCTATATGCCATTGCAAATGCATTTGAGTTTTTGAGCAATGGAGACCCCACATGCAGGTACAACAATAAGAAGATGCGACAACATCTTCTTTCCTGTTTTCAGAAGGGTTACATCACAGCATTCCCAAGACGTGCTTAAAAACCAATAGGGAACATCCAAATATTGGTAGTGAGCTGAAGAAACAGAAGAAACTTGAGCAGATCAGCATTGGTTCTAGAAACCCTCCATATGACAGGACTTTGTCACCTACAAAGGTAACTTTATATTTTAAAAATATCACAAAAGTTCTACAAATATACAAGTGTATCCATACGTATGTGTATCATTTAAACAAATGGATATTTAAAAAAAGTTACATTCCTTTATTATTTCTTACATTTTACTTTTAATGACTCTGTGAATGTAGTGTGATCATGTGACATTAAATGTTATTTGTGTCTCTCCCTTTGTTTAGAATACATTGTACTGTTATGATTGGCAGTAATGGCATATCCAAGATGGCTGAAAAGATCACCGGCGGCTTCAATGAAAGAACTTTGTCGCAGAAAAACCATCTTATTAAAAACACATTTTTGCCATTCATATACAATTTTTATTGTTTATTTTTGTGGATTCCTCAATTCATTTTTAAAAAATATTAACATCACAAAATTAAAAAAAAAATCTATAAAAATAGAATCTAATGCAAAGTTGTAACTCACTACTAATGTAAGAGATTGTTTGTAGATGCTCAGTTAATCTGTAAAACTACTGGCACAAAATTTGTAGAGGAAAGAAGAGGAACATTCTCCCTCTCCCGCCTTTCACCGCTGCAGCTCATTGCTTGACATTTACCAAATTAACCACTATTGCTCTTTACATATAAGCCCTAATTTGGAACAATACTGAATGTCTTGTCAGTGCTAATTTTTAGAGGTTGTTACCTTGCTTTATCCAATAGTCATAGCGATGTTGAACAATAAACGAACAAAACGGAAAATATCCACACGTTGGATACAAACCCAGGAGGTTCCTCCCCACACCATGACTAAACACTCTTTTTCTCAATGAAAGAGACACATATTGTAATGTTATGTATAAGTTCAATACATGTTAAATATTTCAGAACAGTAGCAATATATATATATATATATATATATCATTTTACAAGTGGATTTTTTAACTCATTAATTGATTTGTGTTGCCGCAGAGACTTCTTATTGACTGTTTCTCATAGAGAATACTTTAGTATAACGAAATTATTGGTACCCCTCCATTTGTGAATGCCTATTACCCCCTAAAATCAAATTTCCGTTAACCAAGTGGTATGTACTCACTTTTAGTGCATCACCTTCATTCCCATCCATGACTTCCAGTCCTTGACAGTATCCAACAGACTTATTCCATCTGGCATAGGCTAACAGGACACGTTGTAATTAGCACAAAACAGATCTCGGGGAGGGGATTAAAATAGTTTCTCCCCTTACAAAAAATAAACGAATAAAGGATATATATAAGGATTTGCCATGTTTAATTTGTGTTCCCACCATGTATGACCTCACCCTCTGTTATGGATGTTTTGCTATATCAAGCTCTTGGGTTTATTACCTTTCTTTCGATTGTTTTGGTTTCCCACCCACTTTTTCCTTTCTATACCCCATATATTTTTAAAATAATAAGCATTGATTACCAAAAATCATTTTTGTTTTAAAAAAAATAAAATATATTTTTTCTAAATAAAAGTGCCCTTTCACAATTAGTAAAAAAAAATAAAATGAAAAAAAATAATAAAAAAATTAGTGCAGGTTCATCAAACATGGAAAAGGGATATCATGCTTTAACAAACATATGGTAAAAAAGACAAAAAAAAACCCAATTGCTGTATTGAGCTTTTAAAGTGTGGTTTAATTATGTCCTTATTAATCTTTATATCTCTGTGCATTCCTTAATCCTAGAAAAAAAAAAGTGTTCAGCCCATTTTTTTTTTTAAATACAACCATTGGATTTGAGAGAACAATCTATTTAGGAAGCAAATTCCACAGATTTGTTATCCCCAGGATGCCTTTTTCTAGCGTTAGCAAATGCTATAAAACCTTTTCATAAAACCTTTTCATCTGGTAGCCCACTTTTGCATTTCTACAACTTCCCTAAAGTCATTTTTAAGAACAGGTGCCAAAATGTATACTACATATTAAAGGTGGAGTCTTTCCATTTAAATAAATGGACATGCTGGTAAGTTGTTTGCTGTTTCCATTGCATCTACTAAAAGATACAGAGACATGGTAATGAGACCAGATCACAAGCATAGGGGCACCCAGAACATGAACCTCTCAGTGGCATCATGTAATAAAAAACTACATTTAGTCTGTGTTATAAAAACTCTGCACAAGGATCTATTAGGTACACCACGTGGGTGCAATCCAAACCAAAATAGTGTATCCCAAAGAAAAGACACTCAGTAGAATTTCAAAGGATTTACCATGTGTCTATTTGCTGTGCTCGGTCTTGCAACAACCTTGTCAACCTCTTGAGCCGACATGATATTGGGTTCTCCTCTCCCGCATTTTTTTCATCCTACACAGCTGTTTCTGTTCCAGTCTACAAATGAATTTGATAGTTATTAGCATAATCATACGCACAAGTAAGCAATTCAAGCCCCGGGGTGCATTCGCATTTAGTCAGCATATCTTATAATAACAACCCAGGACGTGCCATTTCCATGCCTAAACCACGGCATTGCTCTTACAATCAAAGGAAAACTTAGAATTGGCAGAATGGGTCTTAAGTGCCCTCAGATTCTATGTTTCAAAATCATGCTTTTAATCTACTCACTAATGAATCTTTGAATTTATTGATGTTAATGTAAGTTTTTTTTTTATCAATCTACAATCCATGATAGCATTTTAGGGATAAATCAGAGCTGAATCACAAACCATCTATTTTCATCCATGTTTAACATCACCTATTGACATGTCCTGGAAGTTCTGCCTTGTTGCCTATGCTGCAGTAAACTGGTGCAATACTGCCATCAGGTGTTCAAGAAGATAACAGCATCTATTCACGCAGGTTCTTCGCAGATAAAGCTCCTTGATGCTAATATCGCATTAGCATAGGGAAAAAATAGATCAGCGGCTTCCAGCATTCAAACCTATCATAGTTTCACTTGAAATAATGTAATATTATTAACATATATAATTTATTATACGATGGAAATAAAAACTTAAACCAAATCATAGTTTCAAATGCACAAGCTTTGCTTACGCCTGTTGTAAAGTAGCAAATTATCACCTAGCCAGAGCTTGTAGATTATTATAAATCTCTGTATTTGACGCAAAATAATAGTGCGTTTATGACATGTTACCTTTGTTTCCACACCATGGATCCAAGTATGATTGGTTTGTTATCATATTGATGTTTCTATTTGTTTTATACATTAGTATTTCTATTAATTGCAGTTATTGCTGCATCATAAAAGTATTACAGTAACAGACACGGTTTCTCCTGGGGGAGTCAGGGGGGTTTGTAAGCCTTCAGCTTGTAGGAGAGTTGCAATGTTTCATCTCACCAGCTTCTAGTTATTCTTGTTGCTACCGTAACAAATATACGCATTATGTTACTATGTGTTGTAAATGCAACCTTACTGTGTCTTCAGCAGAATATATAGTACCACTTAAATCTCTTAGTTGTGCAGACCATATTTCCTTGTCTACGTGTACATTACATTTAAACATAAATCCAATTAGCATGGTCCCATAGCATCAATTAAACTCATGTATTAATTATATATTGTTTAACTAAAGGCCATTCAAAGAATACAAGCCATAAATGTAGGTACTCCGTGTACTACATAATCCCAGTTTAGAGACAGGAACAAAGCGCTATTACAGCAGTTGTGTCACTTTCCCAAATCACTCATTTTACAATTCTGTTGACGCTTAGAGGGTCAAATAAACTTTCCGAATATAGACGAGGGATTGAATATTGACTTTATCCCTATCAGCATTAGCTTTGTACAATTTATGGGAATTACTGTTCAACAAATGTATAAAGAAAATATTCTCACGCTTGTCTAAAAACAATTCTTCCCTAAGTGGTTAATTCATCTCTCGCCTATTTTTAAGATTTCTTTTTTAATCAATTGGTTGACTTTTCTAAAAGGTAGATAAGGCAAAGTAATGCCACATTCGGCCACAGATCTTAGATGCCCAATCTATATTGAATGTTTAGGAACTATATTTTGGTTTGTTAAGAACGGTTCCCCTTTAAACTTCCAACATTATCAGCGCACTGGGCTATTAATATATTCACAGATAAGAGTGGAATGCTTATTGTATTCCCTCATTGTTCAGCTCTCAGCACAGTAATTACATATTCACCATGACCTATGACAGTGATTGAAATGTATAACATAAGACCAGCACCGATTACGGCCATACTTCAGAAAAACACATTAATTATTTAGGAATTCTCTGAAACTGCGTGATCCTTTCATTATGACAAAATTAGGAACACCAGAGCCATAGCTTGTGGATGGGCATCACAGACAAAAATACAGAGAAGAATGTGAATTTTTATTCTCTTACTGCTTACGTTTCGATTAAAGTTAGTACTTCAAACTCCTATTCCATTACAAAATTCTGAAACTGAAAGGTCAGTGTAATGCATCCACAGTGATCCAACCTGAATGTCCTCCAGACCACATTTTCAGCTCATCTGCATCTAATCACAGCTCAAAAGTTGTGATTGTTTTTTGGAACTCAACTCTTCCAGACACTTTCCAAATATTATGCTTTATAACATCACTTGAATGAATCCTTTATCGTGTATAGTTTGCCTTTAGCAAGGGGGTTATGAAATATAAGTTGCAGGCATTGATCATTGATCATTGACCAATGTGTTTATTTTATATAATGGATGTATAATGTATATAAAAGACAGTGGACACATGCACGACGCCAAAAAGTACACCCAAAATGATGCTCCAGTACTTTATTACCAAAAAAGATACCTTCTTATAATGTGAATCCTACATTAAAGAAACCATGCGTTTGGCACTTTAAATGTGAACATTTTAGGAACATAGTGGCAAAACTAGATGATGCTTTACAGATAACACTTACAGCAAACCCACCATCAGATCGGAGGTTTCAAATGTGAATGAAGACTTTGATGATCCAGTTTTAGCGTATTCTACAAAGAAAAGTAATTTGAATAATAACATCTCAACAAGTTTATCCAAGATACAAAAAGAAAACATGCATAATTTAGGCAGTTATTTCTAAAAGCATCAATGTGGAATAAATTGTTATTTAATCCCCCCCCCAGATATTTGCTAATTATAGGAGACACTGGCAAATGTTCACAATGTCAAAGTGCTCCCAGAAATAGTTGAACAGGAAACTTAATATGAACAAATATGTTGTGACAGCATAAATAAAAAATACTCAGCAATATTTTATGAATTTTCTCCAGAATTGTAAACCAACTCAAATGCGTTACTTGCAAGACACCAACCATAAAACAGGGCAGCCATAATGATTTTTGATACAAGGAAATTTGGCAACAATTAGTGGAAGTACATTAGTACTCCAAATGATTCTTCATTTTTACTTCACTATTCTTAATTATGTACAGCTGGGTAACAGTTAATAAATACATACAAGTAACAGTGCATCATCGTGATACAAATTATGTTGGAACATGTTTCACACGTGTTGATAAGACGTATCTTCTATAGTCACAAACCGTAATCCACAATGCCAGAAGTCGCTGGTTGGGTTTTTGTAGGGTGCGTTCCTGTCTGATAATATAGGTTTGTTAGCCACAACTAAATAACATAAATGTCTTAGCATTTGACCCAACAGCGTATTTCTCTCTATCACTATATTGGGGGAGACCTGTAGGCGGGGGTGTACAGAAATGTAACAGCACAACACAATACAAGCAAATAAATTCTTTTAAACACCTTTCCCCAAAGTATCTCTTATAGAAAGCAACATATACTATGATGCGATTGCAAATATTGAACTGCATAATTTCAGAAGTCGCCTTACAGAGCAGTGTTTTCCATCACGTCTACTTTTTATAAGAAGTGAAAAGAACAAAAGACTCAGTTTTGGAAAAGAAACCAAAGCTATCAAGGCGTGTA
This sequence comes from Spea multiplicata, assembly GCA_009364415.1. Taxonomy (NCBI): domain Eukaryota; kingdom Metazoa; phylum Chordata; class Amphibia; order Anura; family Pelobatidae; genus Spea; species Spea multiplicata. The sequence continues at coordinate 36,865 of VKOC01000936.1, read as the reverse complement.
AAGTGCTTACGTTAAGTTATCGTTTTTTGCTACCAGCTGTACCATTGGACAGCTTATTGAAGCTCTTGCTCATGTGAGGAAAGTTCACAGTAGGGGTTCTATTATTTGGACCATATAAACCCAAATTTCTGGCTGCGGTGGATTTCCTAAGTGGTTTGACACTTGGGAAAGGGCTAAAAACCTGTTCTTTGGGCGATCTTGTCAAAGTTCCACTATCACTTGACGTGTTGTGCAAGTCGGGGGGTGGAAGCTGCAAGATATTCTCTGACTTTCCCTCAGCTTCGTCTTTTGTGTTTAGCTCCAGAGCCTCCAACTTGCTTTGCACAACAGTCACATTTGCATTCTCATCCTGATAGACTGCTTCAGCAGAATGGCCGTCAACTTTCAAAACCGTTCTATCCAAACTGGTTTCTCCTCCAACTGTTGTAGCAGGAATCTGCACAGGTTCTTCAGCTTCTTTTGACCCATCAACCAGATCCTTGGGGACCTCATTTTGCTCCTCTATGAGTCCAACTGTGTCTCCATAGCCAAGTTGACCTTTGGTCTTTGTAATGTTCTTTCGATGAACTCTGATGTGGGTTCGCCAGGGGGAGTTCATCTTGCCCTTTGAGTCTTCATTAAGAAGTGGTGAGGATTTTGAAGTTGGTAACTGCACAACTGCATTTTTAGCCGATCGATTCACCTGCTTCAGCTTTTTACCAAGTAACAGATGATTTATAACTGGAGAATTGTTTACTTGAGATGGCAGGATGCTGCTCACAGGCCCTTTATCTGAAACAAAGCAAAGTGCTGGCAAGTTGACATGCTTCCATTTAAATACATTGTAGGCATTGAGGATAGATAGAAGAAAAAAAAAGAGTTTATTTGCAATAAGATTCAGTAAAAAGTGCACCATTCACCAAACTCCTATGTTTTCAAATCAGTATCAGCAAAATGATTAGGCATCTGAGTAAAATAATTTGGCAAGATTATTTCCATTTAGATATATAAAGAACACGAAGACAAACAAAATCATTTCAACATGATTCAAATTTGCAAATACATGCACGGTAATCCTTGCTACCAGACACCACCTTGATTGCATTAATTCTCAAATTAAACTCACAACATTAAGCACTTCCTACATGTCTAAAAGGCTAGATTTATAACCAAAAATTATCCAGATGTCCCAGTGCAAAAGATGACTTTGCATGTATGATATAAATAAGGACACATAAATAAGAACTTTTAAATACCATTAGTCAGCTGATCCCTGGGATCAAGTGGGATCCCAGGGTCTTTTTCTTCTTGAAGCCCTAAATTGAAAAGTAAATGCATTAAAATGGGAACTTAAATGCCACTGACATAACAATTGTTGCTATTTTTTTTTTTACATCCAAAGGAGGTATTTAATGCACTAATAAACTAGTAGATGATAGACCAATAATACAAATTACCCGCTCTAATGTAGACTTGGTTAATTTGTTGCAACTGCCTTTTCTTGATTCTGGAATATTGTTGTTTCAGGGCATGGATATCCGTGGTCATGCGCTCCATCATCATACTGTTAAACACTGCATGGTACTCGCTCCGGCAGGAATCTATGGCACCTGGACTCAGCTCAGCAATATTATTTGGTTTCTGTCCCTGTTCCTCTTTTTGATCTGTAAACAGGTAAAGATCATTTAACACCTTGCAAAAAATGTTCCCTACACAAAAATAAGGAACACCCCAATACTGTATCTCACAACTGAGAAAGAAAAAGTTTGTACTTTCTTGATCAGCTTTACCTTTTATTTGTTTTTGGTAACTTAGCAGCTCTGTGGCCAAGAGTCCACTGAATGGTCCAAGACAGCCTACAGAATTGGCATTAATATCATCCTCATCCACATCATTTTCTTCATCACTGTCCCGCATTTTGGTTGAACACCTAGAACACAGAAGATAGACAAATTCAATAGAATGTAAGGCAATGTGGATTTTTAATCATGCAAAACCATTTTTTTTAATTGGTGGATATTAATTGCAAAGGGGAATCGAATTTATATAGGTTTTACCAAAGTACTGATGAATTCCAAAGAGAAACTACATAATTACTTTGTTTTACAGCATAGCACATCCACATTTCATGCTGAACTCACACATGCATTCCAAACTGTGGGTTTACCACTAATAAGTATACAGGAAAGAGCTGGAGAGCTAGGTTCTCTAATTACTCTCTCTTTAATGAATATAATCCCACACCAAGTATTACCACTTGTATTGTCAATAAAAGAGAGCACAAACGCTACCTACCCAGAGAATGAAGCGGATTTAACAGGCGCTGGGAATGGGGTAATGTTATAGGTGTACTTCTCCCTCAGTTCAGATAGCTGTGGGAATGGGAACGGAGCCATAGAGTAAACAGTCTGAAAAGAAATGCAAGAAAAACATACAGTTATAGTCACCTGTGATAAACTGCTCACACGGCTTGATTTACCCAATCAATGATGGCTTTAATGCTTTTCTTCATTGTTTCTTTTTCACAATGGTGAAGGGAACAGACTGCCTGAGAGCATCAGAAACGCTTAAGGTTCATCTGGAGTGATGATTTTAAACCTGTACCATAAACTGAACACTAAAATAAAAGGGCTTTATGGGTAAAGACCCTGGTGCTAAAAGTAGTACATAAAAGATGCACAACTGGCCTTTGCCAAAACCACAATCATTTTGGGGAAAATCAAACCAATAGAACCTTTTTTTGGCAATGCAGACCAGCAATATGTTTATAGATGATGAATATAAGGAGAAGACCCTACCTACAGTTAAGTGTGGTGGAGGATGTGCAATGCTGTGGAATACTCGTTGCCTCGTACTTGAGGCGTTGACCTCATGCAACCATGAAAGCAGAGCTTCACAATGGCACTTTACAGAGAAATGTACTACCCAGTTTCAGAAAACTACGTCTTTGCTGAAGACCATGGGTCCTCCAGGAGAACAATGATCCAAAGCACACATCCAAAAGCACAAAAGAATGGCTCGAAAAGTAGTCCTGATCTCAATCAGATTGAAATTTAATGGGTTGAAATTTGTCACCAGGAAAAGGAATCCTGCAAATATTTAGAAGCTTGAACACATTATAATTGACGAGTGGGAGAAACTGCCGGCAGACAGATGCAAGAAGCTTAGAGAGATGGCTACAAGAAACATTGCCACGAAACCTAAAGATTAGGGATCTTTGATGCTGTCCAGGTCATATTTTAGGTCTGTGAAATTACTACATATCAGATGAAAAAGCATTGTTTTTGTAGAATACATTTAGACATTGCATTAAAATATTGATAATACAAGGTAGGCACGTTTCCAATGACTTCTGAAGATACCGTTAGTTCTTCAATTTGCAGCCACCAGATGAGTATGTACAAGGCGCTGACAACCAGGACTGCAGAAGTTGCAGCATGGCTGACCACACTCACACTCAAGGCAGAAAAGGTAGACCTCTTGCTGCCCCAACTACTACATCACTTGGTGGATGTTTATTAGTTACAGAGACCATACATTTCACTGCACTGTGTAAAAATGTCAAATATTTAGAAAACAGAGGAAAGTAAAAAAAAAAACAAGCAGAAAACACAATATGGCAAAAAAAATATAATTAATGACCTGCATCAGTTCATTGCTGTCTATTATGTTATCTTCTAGCATCTCCTGGGTCAACCTCCCCATTGTACTGTAGAAGTCATCAGCGTTCTGACAGCATTCAATCTGCCTGTAAGACACAGATCACAATTCATATGCATTATGTGCCCCCTCATATAGCAGCCTAATATTTTAGATTTTCATTTGTGTGCTGGTAATGCGTTGTATTTAATTAAGGCTAAACTTCAGGTTATTGCTGCTGCCCACCAAATTGGGGATACACGTAGACGTATTGTGTCCACAAAATGAATATTACATCCACTACACGGGTCACAAACATGCAATGGTCCATCCTAAGGATGGGTTTATTTATGCTACACAGAGCACATATTCTCTATTACACTGACATGAAAACATGTTTAGATTTGCTTAGCTCATATCAAACACATGTCAGAGATGGCCTTACGGTGCTACAATGATTTTTTAGAAAATATTTAGAATATACAGATTTTAACTAGATACACATTGTGTACTTGTTTACCATTAACCAGTTCATTTCAAACCCTAAATGTATCTTCGTCACATAATATCATCCACACTTACTCTCCTAGTTTTTCCCAAATGGCCAATGCGACCCTAAGGATGATCTCTGAACCTTCAAAGAACACAGAATCCCAGATCTTCAGAACCGTGTGATTGGGAAGGCAGGTCGCAAACAAAGTCAAAAACCACTGCATTGTAAAGACGTTTGTGAGAGGGGGCTCATAACCTCCTGCAAAAGCACAAAGAAAGAGGTTTGCATTGATGGAATGTAGCTCCACATTACATATCCAGGAAATTCTGCATCGTTTTAGATGTAAAGTTTTTTTTTTAATCTGCCAGTCATTTGATAATGGGGTCCTAGTACACCAAAACCACTCAGATTCATGTATGTTGTGGTTTAAAGACCTCTTTTTGCTACTGCGCACCAGACCATGGATTTATATTCCCCGTGGTCTTATTGTTGAATAGTACATGTACCATATCTATTGTTTTATACTTCGTTGGAGATTAAATTGATTGTGGATATCATGAACCGCACTGTTACCTGCTCACAGCCCTCTGGATTGTTGACACTGGACATATACTCATACGCAGTGAGCGTCTCATACACCGCTACACATTGACATTTATGAACATACACACTTTTTGTGGCATATGTGTTGGCGGATGATGCTGCACATATAAAATTTGCTAGTGGTACGAACTATCCATTAGGAGTACTGGGATCCTGGATTGGTGTGTTTACCAAGTATTGCTACAGACATTTGAATACGGACAAAAGTACATTTTCTAAACTGGTATATTTTCTAGCATATAGGAAAGAAGAGAAACAGAATCAATGAAATACATAAAGCAATTCAAAGTACAAGCGTGTTCCAACATTTCAAATAAGAAGAAATTTTAGAACAAAAAGGTCATAGCCCAAAACTAGAGGGTCAAAAAAGTTTTACTTTGCCTTTGAGATGGCGACTGGATAAACTAGATGGCCAAATTATTTTATCTGCGGTCAAATTCTGCGTTACAATATATTATATATATGTATGTTTTTATACAGCACATTCCAGTTCAAAACAATGTCATGGATGAGTACTCCATGCTAGATCTCATCAGATGTACCTGCCATACACTCAAGCTAGAGTTTTTCAGACCAACTCACCTCCACTCTCCCTGTTAGCGGTTCTCTGGAGTACATCAAGGTGCTGGGATAGTTCAGGCAGCTTCATTCTCAAAAGGTCCCGAAACACAGCCATATCCACAGATAAAGCTCGCAGATTATTAACAAAGTAACTATCTGGAAGCACTTTGTCTATGAGATAGATCATTATCTGTTACAAGAAATAAAAACAGATGAAATGAGTGAGCCATGGCATTCTCAAATTATATCTATATCTTTATCTATATTTTTTTTAAACGCACATTGTGATCAAACACAACGCCAAATGGAATTATAAAAAACAAACAAAAAAACTACTAAATATCCATGTTTTTATTGGTTAGTAGTAACTTTCTACCACTTGAAGCCTGAACACAAAATCATATGGTAATTTCCGGAAGCTAGGAGAGCAGATATTGAATGTGAGTAATTCATGGTGACCTTGAAAATGCAGCCATTCCCTGAATGGAAGCAACTATACAAGGAAACTGACCGACTCGCCCCCATTGGAGATTTCAGCTTTTCCGAGTGTGAGAATTCAGCGATTAGGGTAGGGTACAGATTGGCGCAAATAGAGAATTTCCCTTAATTTATCAGGGCCTCTTCAGGGCGGCAGCGCACAATCACAACCCACACGTCTCTTTCGTACATCATGACGCCTCCGATTTTACACTTTCTGCACAGTTCTCTATATGTATAAATTTCATTGACAGAAACCACATTTTGTCCTTTAAAATAACACGAAATGGATCAAAAATATAATGCAGAGGTTGTTATTGTTATAAATGATTTGTCCCACAGAACAAGGGACGGTTGGGAGGTGCGCATTAACGAGTTAGGTGGAGATATGCAAATGAAGTTCATGCCTTTCTAATGCCTTAACTACAGTTACACATGCCTGATACATACAGTTACAAAGGGCAACAGAGAGTGATTTACATCATCCAGGGCCACCGGCAGCTGTTATGAGTATACCAACTGCCATTCCTACAAAATATAGCTTTCAGGGCTACAGTTTAACCCACCTGCAGGCATTACTATGTGAAGGTGATAGGCTTTTGTAGAATACGGCTGCCATCAAAGCATTTTTTATTTGATAAAAAGGAAAAAATATATACATATATATATATATATATTGTTTTAGCAACAAATCCTGGGCATCAGAGTGCCAAAGCGTTATTGTATATAGTTGGAATTCTGAACTCACTTTGCCAGATTCATTCTGCATCCAATAAGGATCAGATTCTTTTGATTGATTACTGTCTTCTAAATGTGTTTTAGGCACCACTATATCAACGCACCACTTAGTCCGAGTGAAACGTTACTTATGCTCCCCTTTAATAACACAAATACTATCAAAAGCAAAAAAAGTTTCAAGAACACCAAGTTTATTAGAATTTTTTACATAATATTGTGGGATTGCAAATTGATATAAATTACAGATTCTGCTGTGATCCAACAGTTCATTGTGTCAATCTCCATAATCACTATGTAGGCCTGAAAGAAAGGCTGCAGGCTTGATCAATTGTGACATCAGAACTGCAATGACAGAGTAATGATGTCACAAAGCACCCTGGTAAACAAAGCTTCTGACCTGCTTTTCGCTTACATCTTGTTTGGCATCTCAACTGTTTGGATGTTGGACTGGAGCTGAAATATTAGAAAGCAAGACAGCAGCGGTGATAGCACCTATTTGACTATATATATATATATATTTATATATGATATATATATTTTTTTGCTTTTCTTATCACCAGCAGATCTGAAAGCGCTTTAAACATGAATTGTAATTTCCTGTTTGCATTGAAAGTTCTGTTTGGAAATATTCCCTTTTCCAAATGTGTCAATCGGAGTCAGAAGGTTTGCAGCACAGTGGTATCACAAGAGGCAACAAGCAACAAGAAGCTGATTTCCAAAAAGACAACAAAGGGAAAACTCACGTGTCGCAAAAAAGGATTTGTAACAACAGACGATCAGAGCAACTCTACAGAAAAGAGGACGTCACACACAACAAACACAATCCTTCCTGTGTCGACTATACGTGAAGTTAGCAATGAAGCTATTGGGAACAATGTGGCTGTATTGGAAAACAACTCTTCAGCACCCACGAGTAAAAGAGCCTCGCCATGCTTACATCAGCAAAAACGGATCTACCTACGTGGAAAACGTGTACTCAAGGGAGCTAAGAAAGATTCGAAAGACAAATTGCACCACATTGTAGAGGATTTTCCTCAAGACATTCTTCAGCATGGAAAACCAGTGAAGCCACCAACCAAACCAACTAACCCCAGCAATGAAGGAGAACAAAACACACATCTTTCCTTCATTGATCAGGATCAGTCTGTAGAATGGCTAGCTCTGTTAAATCTGGACTACGAGCAATTGGATATTCTGCAGAACCAGGAATGGTTGGATGACAGACTCATTGATGCTGCTCAGAATTTATTCAAGACGCAGTTTCAGTCTGATGGTTTACAGACTTGTCTCCTGGCACACATTGGATTTCAGCCAGTGAGTAGACATGCTGTTCAAATCCATTATGACGCAGACCGAGCACACTGGTTTACCTCATGTTTCAGGAGGGGTCGAGTGGAAATCGCAGACAGTATTATGCCGGACAAACTCTCCCTCTCAGCCCAGAAGCAGATTGAGGAATGCTACAAAAATGTCATCGATGACCCACTGAAAAGTGTAGTACTGCTGGATGTAGATCAGCAACCAAATGGCTACGACTGTGGGCTATATGCCATTGCAAATGCATTTGAGTTTTTGAGCAATGGAGACCCCACATGCAGGTACAACAATAAGAAGATGCGACAACATCTTCTTTCCTGTTTTCAGAAGGGTTACATCACAGCATTCCCAAGACGTGCTTAAAAACCAATAGGGAACATCCAAATATTGGTAGTGAGCTGAAGAAACAGAAGAAACTTGAGCAGATCAGCATTGGTTCTAGAAACCCTCCATATGACAGGACTTTGTCACCTACAAAGGTAACTTTATATTTTAAAAATATCACAAAAAGTTCTACACATATACAAGTGCATCCATACGTATGTGTATCATTTAAACAAATGGATATTTAAAAAAAAGTTACATTCCTTTATTATTTCTTACATTTTACTTTTAATGACTCTGTGAATGTAGTGTGATCATGTGACATTAAATGTTATTTGTGTCTCTCCCTTTGTTTAGAATACATTGTACTGTTATGATTGGCAGTAATGGCATATCCAAGATGGCTGAAAAGATCACCGGCGGCTTCAATGAAAGAACTTTGTCGCAGAAAAACCATCTTATTAAAAACACATTTTTGCCATTCATATACAATTTTTATTGTTTATTTTTGTGGATTCCTCAATTCATTTTTAAAAAATATTAACATCACAAAATTAAAAAAAAAATCTATAAAAATAGAATCTAATGCAAAGTTGTAACTCACTACTAATGAGAGATTGTTTGTAGATGCTCAGTTAATCTGTAAAACTACTGGCACAAAATTTGTAGAGGAAAGAAGAGGAACATTCTCCCTCTCCCGCCTTTCACCGCTGCAGCTCATTGCTTGACATTTACCAAATTAACCACTATTGCTCTTTACATATAAGCCCTAATTTGGAGCAATACTGAATGTCTTGTCAGTGCTAATTTTTAGAGGTTGTTACCTTGCTTTATCCAATAGTTATAGCGATGTTGAACAATAAACGAACAAAACTGAAAACATTCACACGTTGGACACAAACCCAGGAGGTTCCTCCCCACACCATGACTAAACACTCTTTTTCTCAATGAAAGAGACACATATTGTAATGTTATGTATAAGTTCAATACATGTTAAATATTTCAGAACAGTAGCATATATATATATATATATATATATATATCATTTTACAAGTGGATTTTTTAACTCAATTGATTTGTGTTGCCGCAGAGACTTCTTATTGACTGTTTCTCATAGAGAATACTTTAGTATACTGAAATTATTGGTACCCCTCCCTTTGTGAATACCTATTACCCCCTAAAACCAGATTTCCGTTGACCAAGTGGTATGTACTCACTTTTAGTGCATCACCTTCATTTCCATCCATGACTTCCAGTATGAGTGCAGCCAATATGTTAAATCCTTGACAGTATCCAACAGACTTGTTCCATCTGGCATAGGCCAACAGGACACGTTTCAAAACCACTCGATCTTGCTCTGCCTCCTGTCCGCAATAGGAGCTGCAGCCTGTTCTGTGTAGATCCTAAGGAAATTAATAAAGCATGGACATTTCCTTCACCAAATGCATTTATCAAGAGGTATTTCAGAAAGGATTATGCATTATTCGAAAGTTAATTTAAGCCACACATACTTTTGCACAAAATTGACAGGTTCTGTGTTTTGACAGAACCGTGCCTAAAAAAGCTCTTTCAAAAAGCATACTTTAGTAAATCATATTGCATGATTACACAACTGATCTGTGTCTGAATCACTTGGTGAGTCAACTAGTATTTAACGTTAAGCAAAACGTCAATGTAGCCTAACCAGTTGTAGACTGGGCTGTACAAACAAGAATTTCAAGTCCATGCTGCAGAAAACTTAAAAGGAACAGTCTTGTATCACATATAGCCCTACTAATGAAGAACGAATATTAAAGTACTTTGTAAGTATTTTAATATGCATTCTTTACCTGTACGGGAAAAATATCCAAACATATCTTTAGAAGAAGATCCAGCACACTCCACCTCTGTACTTCACTATTTCCACCAGTTCTGGCAAGAAAGTTCTGAACGGTGGTTATTTCCGTGCTTGATCACCATCATCTAAGTATGCCTATTTTATTTCAGTATAAAGGATTATGAGGGGGTAGTACTTTGTATACTAATAAAGAAGCACCTCAATCCAAAATGTTAGTTATAAGGTTCACTTAATAGTTGTTACCTTAACTATCTGTATTCCCATGGAGTCATCATCAGGATTGCTTCTTTCATTGAATGTAAAGCGAAGTGTTTTTTCCCAGTCAATAGAAATACTGTGCAAGTAGTGGTCTGCTAAGTTTAGCCATACCTAGAAGAAACGAGCACCATTATTTTAAATGCTTGCTATAAACACTCCACAGCCTCAGTTGACTGGGTAAGTAAGCACAATGAGAAACACCTCCCTTGCCTTTAATTCCATGGGGTCTCAATCATAAATATATCTATGAAATTATATGCATTTTAGTTTTTAACACTTAGACATGCCAACCAACATGCCAGGTGTCCACTTGGGACTTCTTTGTTGTTGGATGTGACCAGATTTGGGCAAGGGTTGGACTGCCTGTCTACATTAACACAGCTTCAGCTGCTAAAGAGGACTGTGCTGTTCCATCAATTTTACACTTTCCTGCGCAAATCAAGGGAGATTAGAGGATCTTTCCAAATGACCAATGATCCACAAAGCAAGACAGTGCCGCAAGACCTAAGAAAAGTCTGCTTACATTGCCAACAACATAATTTACATTAGAAGTCCAAAAAAAAAAAAAAAAAAAAAAAAAAAAAAAAAACTTACTCTCTGCCTCCATTCTTTTGGTATACCGGTCGGGAGTCTGGCCACAGCTTTAAGAGCATCATACCACTATAAAAATGAAAAAGAAATTATATATATGTATTTATCATTGTGAGCTTGCGAGCCGGGCTCTCTCCACCTAATGTATCGGTTTGTCTTAGTCTGTCAATTCTAGTCTTGTCATACCCCTTGAATATATACATTGTATTAAGCAATGCGTAAACTGTTGGCGCTATATACATAAAAGATAATAATAATAATAAATTAAATACAAACATTCAAATGTTGCTTGAGAAAATAAACCCAAAACTCAAAAATCACCAGCTTTAAAAAGGTATAAACCCTTTACTGCACTATTGCAGCCACAGCACACATGAACTGAGCATGAGCAGTTCACTGTCGGATGTGCTCAAGGTAGTTGGACGGGTCAATGGAAATGTGTTTATTTGTTGTAATATATGCATGCATTTCATTCACATGTGAATTAGGAAGAAAAACAAGAATCGTTAAAATGTTATAAAGCTTGATTTTTTAAATGTATGTTGATTAAGTCGAATTTTTCATGAACGCCAGTGACTTTTACTGCATGGCATTTGGTTGTTGGAGGTTTTTTCCTCTTCTGCTAGCTGCCTCTACTAAAAGCAGGAATTATAAAGTAGACGTCTTGCACGCGCTCAGTAGCGCTCTCACGGAAGCAGCAGCCAATCAAATACATGTATAAATTTGGTATGGCTCTAGTGACACAGGTTCCAAAGCTTTGTTTTATTTCATTTGTTTGTGAAAAGGTTCACTCATCTCTCCTGCTTGTTGAGCGCTCAACAATTATTCTTCATTATTGGTAATTTGAGAATAGAGCCTGTGACGCACAAAGACATGAATCCCATCACAAAGACTTTTTGATGCAGGGGAAGAACAAAAGTGGGTTATAAAAAGCAGCATGTGCATTTCGAGTTATTTCTTACTTAATTCTATTGTTCCACCTGTCAGTTCATGTATATCTACTGTTTGTTTAGGATGTTCTCAAAAAAAGAAAAAGTCAACTAAGTGACTGAAGCTACATTAATGCAAATCACCTGACATGGTAGGTAAATATCAATTTGAGATGTTGAGCGTGAACATGGTTTAGAGTGTGATCATGAAATTATCTGTGTCACGATCATATGATAGTCATGCCACGTGCACACATGGACATATTTTCGTTTGTTTCACTGTTCCTGGGTCTCTAATCCATTTACTTAACCAACAGGGGCTTCCTGACAGCTGACAAGCGCACATGTACATAGTATCAGGAACTAGAAGCAGTGCCAACTTGTCCTGCCATGGGTATGGTCTCCAGCAAGATAGGATAGCATGGCTGCTTTAGTAAAGAGGAAAAAGGCTTATAAACATTCTGCAGGGCACAAGGAACCCAGAAGAACATAGAAAATTATGTCTTCGGTATTTTTAAGCCACAGTGGCCAGTGACTCAGTAATTCAGATTTGCCCAGAGTGGGCGCTTATGCCGACATGTTCTTTATTTCTACAAAAGTACAGTGACTATATGTATAATTGTAAAATAGGTCAATATATAGGAAGAGTACCTGTTGAAAGCCATTCTGCCCTAGGGAGGGTTCAAGTGTAAACTTCAACTTCGTGTCCACACCTGAAGAATAAAGAATAGGGTTTTCAGGACTATTTCCCAGTCAATTAATTCAATTATCACAATACACTCGACAATAACCTGTGTTGAATATAAAAATCTAAATATATTTAGATGTATTGTAGACCAGTCGTAAGATGTAGGAAAATTCAGTGACATACTGTGTAAAGTCCTTCGGAAGAGATGTGCTCCGTAAACATTTATCTACGCATGGAAGTCAGATTGGACGCTGTCCAGTGCTGAAGCAGCCCAGTGCCCAAATATTTCTTTCCTTCAAACTACCACCAGCCTGCTTTGCAGGAATCTGAATAACTGATCATCAGTAGGGTTGATGAGCATAGAAGAGTACCATACATTTGCGATACAAATTAAAGATAAAGTTAGTCCTACCCTTTGTATGTACTGTAAGAAGCAATGTGTAATTTGCTTGCGCTATATAAATAAGACAATAAACCATGCCGGCGACTACAGTTCCTGTCATTCACTGCTCATCCTTATAGCTCTTCATCGGTCTGTGTTATTTCAGCGGCATAGATCAGAGTGGATCCAGTGAACGTATGCACAACAGAAAGGTGCTCAGCATAATACTGTAACTGGTCTTGCTTACACAACTCACCCAAGCTCACTATGTATCTAGAGCAGCGGTTCTCAACCTGTGGGTCGCAACCCCTTGGGGGGGGGTCGACCGACCCTTTCACAGGGGCTGCCTAAGACCATCGGAAAACACATATTTCACAATATATAATTACATCATTTTATGGTTGGGGGTCACCACAACGTGAGGAACTGTATTAAAGGGTCGCGGCATTAGGAAGGTTGAGAACCACTGATCGAGAGGGTCATGGAGACCCCTTCAAGAGAGCTGTAGGCCCGGCAATCTGTAATGTCACTGGCCCCTGCCAGGCACAGCACTGTGTAAATAAATCCCCACCCAGCAACCACTGGAAACCAAGCAGAGAGCAGCCATTTGCCTGCACAAGAGTCAGCACCAGCCACAACACAGCAAGCTCCATGTTATACAATGCTTTACCAAGTGCCTCCATTCCACTGTGTGTCCTATTCTGTGCAGGCTTTATGCACTGCCAGGCAAAACCACCAGCCAACGGCTGCTAATGCGATTAACTCTTCAATAAGAATTAACACATGATTATACCCCGTAAGTGACAGATGGGAAGAGCCAAGTATCACTCGGTGACTCACACTAGTACGCCCCCATCAGAAGGGGCAATGCACAGAGTGTCTCGGCATGGCTAGCCGATAAGGGAAATGGCGAGGAAAGCCTCCGTGGGGAGTAGCACTACACCGTGATCGAGCATAGATCAGCAGCAGGCATTCACCTGGCTCCAGTGTGCAGAGCAGCCGGGGTGCAGTCCGGGAGATGCAGTTCCTTTTCTTCAGCACGTTGCTCAGAATATTGCCCACTCCACCCGCGTTTTGCCTCTTGAGACATCTACTCCCACGCCGCAGGGAGCACGTTAGCTTCTCCTGCCTCATGGAAGCGCCGAGTCGAGATGCAATCTAAACCAAAACAGATCGCCGGCTCTCGACGGCAGCGGTGCGATCCAACTGTCATTCACTGGTGACGCAAATACATCAGTTTCTCTCCCGCCAGATATTTGTCAGACGGCAAGCAGAGGCTTCGGGTGCAGGTAATATCCGCAGTCGCATCAACCAGCCATGGGCACCAGGGGCCGAGATCCGGGCGCGCATACGGTGCGAGTGTGCAGGGCTTCTTTTGTGGAGGGCATCTGCACTGCAGAGGTAACCAAGAGGAGATGCAGGAATGAGGCGGGGTCAGGATGCGAGCGGCCCCGCCTACTCACAATGATATCATTCTGAAGGAGAGCGGCTCTTCCTTGTTGTTGCGTCTCGTTCACGGCGCCTACGCAACGCTATTCTTCAAAGGGATTTACGAAGAAGCGGCTCGCGGACAAACTGAAGCCCAGGAAAGGCCCTCAGCGATCTGGTGTACACTAAAATGCCATACCATTCACCTACGGAAATTATCAGTGATACAAAAGCATGACGTGTAAGGGAGTGCGCTCCTGACATTTGACGCAAATTAGCTACCACGGTGGCACGGTTGCACCCATAAAGCAATAGCACAGTGATATTTGAATTTTAACACCAGTGCATACACAATGACATTTATTGGCCTTGGCTGACTAGACCTACCTCAAAACCACCCTGTTCCTCAATGGGCCGTGGGTGAGGTCCATTGTAACCAACACTTAAGTTAGACTCAGTAACAAATAACTAAGGGGGGGTCTGTGTCTACATGGCAGCACCTCCCGGCAGTGTGCGGGTGATATGACATCACCTCCGGGTGCTTAGGAAAGAGGATGGCGTGGCAGAGGTTATGGGGGTTTAGCTGGGATACTGACCTAACCTGACCCGGGGCAGCAGCCAAGCAAAATACATCACTGTGTACTCCTGGGAAAAAGAAATCAAATTACATAAGTCACGGGCAGCAGGTGTTATTGTCAAACGGCCTACATATACACCAAGATCAGCCCCCAATACGCGCCTGCGTGCGGCCAGCTGTGCTTCTGAAGCTGGAAAGTAACAGAGATAAGAGTTTGACAGCATGCACATTACAACAACTTAACAGCAATCAATCACAGGACTTTATTTCTTCCCACAATATGCATATAGCATACAAGGGGGGACATCAACCCCCCCCAAGCTACCGCAAATTCTTCAAAAAGCTATGAGAGGCACCCAGGCAGGAGCTCATTTACTAAAACAGGGCCCTGTACTAGCGGTGGAGCGGCTTAAATCACATGCTATCAGGGTGCAAGTCAGGCTTCCTTCCACATATTCCTCATTCGGCTAAGAATATACAAGGAAGATGAATAAAACATTACAATCTTAAAAATGCCAGCTCAATGTAAGCATTTAGGTCCCAGCTATCTAAATTGTTAATGGTTTCAGTACCGTTAAAGATAATCTCCCGGTTTACTTTTGTAAATGCACTCTTATATTGTTGTAATGTTCTTCCGCCTTTCCTGGGTGGACTACGGACCCCCAAGGGCTGGAACTAGCCCAAGAGATGTCAGTAGCACGGTGCATGAAGTTTATACTCTTGTGAGTATTGATGAGAATTCAGATGCACTTTGCTATTGTTCTGATTATATACGCTTCCTACGGTGAGGTTCCCTTTCCAAATATTTAGATTGAGATTGACAAGGACTGTTAACCCTTCGCCTGTCAGACCAGGAACACCAAGACTCTAGCTCTCAAAGCGTTAAACATAACAGGCAGCATTTCATTTCTGTCTCTAGCTCTTCCTCGCTCTTATGTATCCTCATGTGTAATCCTCTCTGGCTAATGTTATATGAAATGCCAACACTCCTCTTTCATCATCTAGATACAGGGCCTCTGAGTCACACAGCGCCACTGAACAGCACCTTGTGTTTAAGGTTATCCCTTCAAGTGGCAAAAGGGACACCAATGTAATCCCCACAAGGGCCTCGGCACTTGTGGCCCCAGCTGGTATGCCAAGGAGGAGTGCTGCACCAAAGTGCAATAAAAAGGGAAAAAAGCCAAACATTCTCAAACAGCTACATGGTATTAGTTATTTCAATAAGGAGAATAGAGGAGACAGGTCCTTACTTCTTCCTTGGGTGCCACATATGCCTCCAACTTGTATTGATCCTTTTGAAATGATCCCAGTTGGCGCAACTTTTTACACATTCTTAGGTACTCTCAGTAAATTGTACACTACATAGAGGCATGTATCCTTACACACATTGACAAGTACCGGTAACACGTGCATGCAGGACGTTAAAACACACAAATCTTTTTACTCACGGGTTTAGATATCGACTTTTGCGCAAACGCTGCTTTTATGACCAAAACCTTTTCTGAACGCCAAATGAATGTGATTGAGCGATACAGTCACTAAACCACAGCTGCAACCGAATACACTGCCAGAAAAAGTATCTATATAGCTACAGTTTGATTGCATATTTATGTTCAATGATATAATATGGCTTGCCAAAAACCTGCACCCCTTGCACCATAAAACTAGAGGCGATCCTATGTTACCAATGCTTATCATGTAAACTCCCAATTTCATGAATACATCCCAGGGATTAAGAGCTCAATACCCCCCGTAGGTAGAATCATACAGAACACTTGTGTTTGATCTAACTTAAGCGAGGTCGGGATGACAAGTTAAAAGATGTGTTGGCCAGTTTTGAATTCTTGAAGGTATGCTCGCGTTCAAACTGTCATCGCAGAAGCCAGTAACAGTATATTATTTAAAAATGTGACTGTTGTGCAAAGATTGAAAAGCAGTCTGGTTTCAAACAACCGGGTTTCAAACATTAGCCTAATTTGCCCAGTGCTGACGTATTAAAAATTATAAATATACATACACAAATATATGTATATTACACATTGTGTTCTGTCACAATATTTTGTTTTCTTCATTTGTCCTAAGGCATATGCCGAGCTTTGCAATTGATCTCCTTTCTCACAATATCACCTCCATTAATCACCATTTCCGTTTTATTTCCATTTAAATGATCAGGATCCCGCACTTTACAGACAAAGCAGATGCATTAGGCCTAAGTGTATGATGTGCTGTATCGTTTCAGGATGCGGTTGCTATGGAAACACCTGCTACAGGCAGTGATTTGATTACAGCCCTGTTAAATTTGGAAAGCATCAACCTAAACTTGGGAGCTGCTAAAATATGGAGAGGTATTTTGCAAGCACAAGTCCTTTCTAACACTTTTTACATTACATTATGCTGCAGCACATTGTTCAAATAAGTTACGTAAACAACTAAAGGGACACTGGCAGCTACAGAGCAAGTTTTTTTTTACAGGGGTTTTGTGAATTTAAAAAACAAAAATGTGACAGCTATTTAGTTTTTTGCCAGTGCTACAAAATGTGTTGCCTCTTTTTAATAAAAACAGGTTTTGACCTTTTAGTTTATATAGCACCAGCAGATTCCATAGCGCTGTATTTCAAGCTATACATTCTGCTAGTCTGTATACATCTATCCTGGGGACTTGTTCCACCAAAGATCATACCAAGAAGCTCATGATATAGGAAACTGCACATAGTTGCCTGAATTAAGGTAAATGTTTTGTAGGTTCACACTTGTTATGAACGTATATACGTCTGCGTAGACTAACATTAATGCCTATGGGCAGAGCGTACACATTACTACAGAGAGTCTTCCCAGAAAAGTGTGTATATGTTTTCTGCATAATAAATGGCAATAATACAGTTCCACAGTAGTGTTCCTATGGGTTTTTACATCAAAATAGTTTGTGCTGCCCCTATGAAGAGAGTATGCTCTAATGCAGCGGTTCTCAACCTGTGGGTCGCAACCCCTTTGGGGGGTCGAGCGACCCTTTCACAGGGGTCGCCTAAGACCATTGGAAAACACATATTTCACAATATATAATTACATCATTTTATGGTTGGGGGTCGCCACAACATGAGGAACTGTATTAAAGGGTCGCAGCATTAGGAAGAAAAACCACTGATCTAATGGGAGAAAGGACTTTACAGCGGATGGCTGCAATGGCAGGAATTCTGGATATTAGGAAATGTGGTTTGAGATAGATCATATATATCTATACACACACACACAAACATACATACATATATACGCGCAAGAGATTTAAATGATCAGTTATTACAATTTGTCACATTTCCTATTCTATGTTACACAAGTTATGACCTTGAATCGGTTATTTATGCGACTGTAACTGTCTCTCTAAAAAGTTCATAAATCTATTTTAAACTCAATATCTTGAATGGTAAATTTACGCTACCTACTATCCTGTAACAGAGAAGATAACAGCTAGAGATTTACAAAAGCAGCCAATATGACTGCCGCTTAACACATTTTGCTCATCTTAGAGATGCAGTCCAGATTTCCCTTGACTACTCCCTGACTTCAAAATCTATTTGAGAAGAAATTAGAACTAATTATATTATTACACGCGTAATAAGGTCAGTCATTCCCTGTAATTTGTAATTATAACAAAGCTTGAATGCAATTAACTACAACAAGGAATCTAGCTCGGAGTACTAGTCGATAAGATTGCATCACATCTAGCTATGGTTGTATACTTTAATCTTTTTTTGCAATTAATTGGTATTTGGAAATAATACATTTAGGTTGCCCACTCTTCCCTAAACTGGCTAAATGACAGGCTTCTATAATGAATATATTGTTCTTTGTCTGTTCTGTTGTATGGGGTTTGGCTATTGGGGTGAATTATTTGTTACTTCTTACTGTTCTTTATGATGTCCACTGTGCAGTGAATGTTTACAAATCATTTTATTTTTACATTTTGTTTAAGGACGACAGATTTATATAGGTTTTCTGTGTACCACCTTCGGCCGAAAAAATAGGTTAAAGGCTGCTGAAGCTTTTTTGAAAACCATTGATGTTAAAAATAAAACAAAATCACCATCTAGCACACTAAAATTTTTATAGTTTACATTCTAGAAACATAGAATTTAAGGGCAGATATGAACGATTCGGACCATCTATTCTCTCCATTTTTCCTTAGAGACTCAGACCTTAATCAGTTCTCTCTTATCTTAAATTCAGAATTAAACTAGCCTCCCCTGAAACATGACAATCTGCATCGGTATAAACCTTTGGGTTTAATGCCACTTTCCAGTATTCATGAGCATTCGTCCATGAATGATTCCTTACATCTTACACAACCAGCGTGAGGGTGACACATTAAGAAAATCAATGTACGTAATAAGCGAGGAAACTGAAAGAGGAGTTAAATGAACACATCGCTAAACATCCCAATGCAATAATCATGTGTTTGGTTAATGTTTACTGTACCTGTACACAATGTACTGCCACGCTGCATGTCAACAAAACAGAGACAGGAACGTTAGCTTAGTCTGTCTTAGCTTAAGCCATTTATACGTCTCATTAAAACCGTACAGCTCTTCACTACAATAGTAACCAATACGTCTGTGATATTGGTGTGGACGACTGCTTGAACACAGAGGTCTCATAGCTTAATGTCAGGATCGTTAGAAAGGGGATCTATGATTAATCCTGAATATGGTAAAGAGCTGGCACTCATAACAGTGTATCAGGATACATGATCAAACACATGATGCTTTTCAGGAGAGAAGATTGTTTATTTTCTAAACAAAAGGTTATTACTAAGTCGCTTCAAGGTATTTTTCTTGGAATATTAGTGTTCCTTCACAACTAAATCAACTAAAAATCAAATATTTGCATTTACAGTAGATTTGTGAGTATATGCGATATCAAAAAAGTTTAAAAGTGTCGTTCCCCCCTTCTGAATAATGTTAAGTAACCCGACCCTTCCTTAAAATAATTTTTTAATCAAGTAAAACAGTGCCATGCATTCATATTTTTGCTGGGGTTACGTAATTATCATATGGCACAATCGAAAGCAGACACTGATAGGTTGTTGCCATAGAAGACTTTAAGCAAACACTTTTGTTTGTGTTGTGACACAGGTTTCTTTGCTTGACATACCATAGAGTGCAATATTTTCTCTATATGAAACAGCAAAGTCAATGCATTTGGTTACTGTATGCATTTAGCAGACGTTCAAATGTACAAGTGTCCTGCGTTTTTGGTTTGGATGAAATTCAGGGGGGGTTTTACTGTTGGAAACCAAGTTTGTTGCGACTCACGCTAGCTCTCTCTCACATGCTAATTCATGTTCTGTCAATGTCACCCTACCATCTATGCCAGGGGTGTCCAAACTGTGGCCCTCCAGCTGCTGCAGGACTACATTTTTCCTACTCCTCAGCCAGCCCCTTAGGTGAAAGAGCATTATGGGAGATGTAGTCCTACAGCAGCTGGAGGACCGCAGTTTGGACACCCCTGATCTGTGCAGACCACTTCTGCGTCCCTGACTCGTTTCTAACACTTTAGCTTCTTTTCTTGGCCCTTCTTTCTTCGCAACTCCTCCTGCGTCTTCCTTCTTCACCTGCTTCTCCCTAAACCAAGCCTTCTGGAACACTTCCGCAAAAGTGTGGATATTACGGACATACCGGGCCCTTCGCTCTTTTGCGAAAGTACTCAGAGAGGCAAGAATAACGAAGACAGATTCATAGTGAAAGAGAAGATGCAGAGCTGCGGGAAAGGAGACAGACACAGGAGCAGTCGGTGGAGACATAGAGAGACATTGAGGGAGAGCGTGACAGAGCATGAGTAAGTATTAGTGAGTTAAAAAAACAAAATTTAAATAAATATTCTGAAAATTGGGGTCTCTCCTCATTTCCGACATTCATATAAATTGACTAAATTCACAAATTTTGTTAAAATTAAAAATTGTACGAATTTGAGTGCATAATCTAGAAGTGCATTCATCGAGAAGATATTTTGAGTGCTTATGAATGTCCACATGACACAGCTAGATTTCAAAGTGGGTGATGTTTTACACAGTATGCATTATGGATCATAGCTGCTCACTACTGCATTCAGGACAGATTTCATCTTGTGTAGATGAAAAAAGTCACTGCAACTTGTGCTAGATAGACTGTGCATCCCTATCCAAGAAGCTTCTACTAGTTTCTGCAAGCAATGCTTTATTTTATCTTTCATTACAGGTAATACTTACGCCTTTTCTGTGAAACTGCCTGCAAACACGCAGTGACAATATCGCAATTCTTCTGCAGTTTGTTTTGGAGTCTGTCCTTCTGCTTCAGCTGACGTAAGAGTTTGGCAGACTGGACCCCAATTTGGTGGTCCAGCTCTCCTCTTATAGCTTTTAGTTCTCCAATATCTGAAATAACAAAGGTTAAAATTAATCAAACCGTTTTTTCAATACCTCATCTAAGGAATTAATTTCAGACTGGGGATGTTTTTCCATGTTCTTCAGCAGGGGATTTACACCTGAGCAGCACCTTCCTTACTGCAAGTCCCCAGTTCCTCCTTAACCATGACAAAACGATACCTTGTATTCTGCACACCGCCATTAGCTCCACCACTGTCCATTATCATCAGAGACAAAAAGACAACCTTTGGAACCATGAATCATTCCTTGTGTAAACAGTGCAACGCGTAGCCTGCAGGCTTCAAGGGGACAATTTATACCACCAGTCTTTTAACGAAACTTCTTAGCATGTGGCATAAAGCCCATAAAATTAAGAAAATCAATTACCTAATAGTCAAATGAAATACATTCTCATAGGAGGAATAAACACTTCCTCAACTACCTCAAACAAATCTCTTGGAAACATACAGAAATAAATAAAACTCATTTTTAGTACTCTTATCGGGTATTTTAAAGGGAAACAGGGTAGAAATCCAGACTTGCCCAAATATTTGAGCGGTTAGCCAAACATGTCCTGTACGATGAGAAGATTGACATGGACAGTATTTTAGTAACTCGTCATAACATCAGCCTAATTGGCATTAGATTAGTACATATGGCAATGCATGAAATAGTCTTATATGGTATCCACATATGGGTATTCTGCCATTTTACCTGCACTGATCATCTCACTAGCTTGGCCATTATAATGCTACATTACTTGTGGGTCACCCTAAACAAATCCTGGTGTATGGAGATGAAGTAATGACTGAATTTTATTTTTATAGTTTGAGTACTTTAATATACTTTCCTCAACCTGTTGGATAAACGTATTTCAAGAAGAAGCTTCACCTTCAGAGCTGTTGCAATGCGTGGGCTTATTTTTGCATCATGGATTGGCTGCTGAATTTGTTAATAGGTTATTACTTGGTCCGTCTAGTCTGCCCATATTCCTGCTGCAAAGACTCCAACCTTAATTGTCCCTTTGTCTTGTATTAAATTTGTGATGGCCATATTCCATGCATGTTTACATTTCTTTCACTGAATTTACAGAAACAGTTTGTTCCATCCTTACCAAGGAGAGTGCTAACTTCATCTTCTAACTTTCAGTGGAAGCAAAGCGTTCCTGATAAAAAAAATCCCACCCCAGAACCCTTGCCAAGCCAGCACTAGACCTGACTGGCAGTGTGCGCACCATGTAGGAGCACCATGTAGGAGCACCATGTAGGAGCAGGCAGCCCAAGGTCTGTGGCTGAATAACCGCTGAATATCTCCTGCAAGCCTAAGAGCTGGGGGGATGGTGGAGATGGAAATGCATTTGGAGCAAGTGTACAGAACCATAGGTATACCTGGGAACTTCTGAGTTCTCCCTTGCGGGATGCGGCCAGGACTGCCTACTCACATCAGTGGGCGGTCCCATGACATCGATGGGTAACACCCCCATTTAAAGGGGAAATGGCAGGGAGCAGGGCGTGTCAAGACCCCGCTCCTGCCACCCAGATGATTCTCGTGTTGGAGGTACTTCAGGTATATGTAGTACATTTAATAGATTGTAAGCCCACCTGTTTCTGTAAGTCTAATTGTTATGTTATATACTACTTGTCATGTTTACTGATTCTGCAGCGCTGTGGACTATGATGGTGCTATAAAAAAATAATAGGGGTCTTCCAATTATATAAGGTCCATAGTATCGATACAGATTTTTTGTTAGCCTTTCGTGATGTAGAAAGTATGAGAGCACTGCATCATCCTGCGTACCATACCGCTGTATTATGACCTGTAAATTACCTCTATGTATATATTGACTTTTTCCCACCGTGAAACCTCTGCAGGTGCCATCTGCACCCTAACTCATAATGCAAACACAATTTGTCTATGTACACAAGACACTTATCAGACAGATAAATCAAGGGTTTCTTGTAACACGTTAACCTTCCCCACACCCTTCAGTGCCATGGTTACCGGAAAAATATTCCAAGGAAATGTACTTAATCATGACAGTATATTTAATAAATCAGGAAGAAAAAAACAATGTGACCTTCTAGCGTGGTACCTGTTGCACGGCAGAGAAAACAAGTCCTGTTTGCTTTGTTAAAATGTCCTTCAGGCATCTGTAGATGTTCTACCAGTGAATCAAATTAACTTACAATGTGTTCTCCACCGAACAGCGGATAGATTTAGAAAACCAGAATCGCATAATAAACGCCGATTGCCGCTCAGAAAGAGAAATTAAACTCAATTATTTAGGCTTCGATATCCATCTACCTTACCATGATTCTAACATTTTTCTCAAATACAGTACAGGAAAATATTTTGTATATAAGAAGATATGCATTGCTGTATTAGTTCAAGAAAAGATGGAGGCTTTAATCAAAGTTGACATGTTTTATATGGCAAACATATTAAAATATTGCAGTGTCACATAAGCTTTACAACCTCAGATGTCTCTTATTCCAAGATCAAAATAAAAGTGAATATTTTGAGTGCTCTCTTCCAAGTAATACTGCAAATTATTAAAAGAAATTGATCTGGACAATATCTTTATAAAATCATATAACCCACCAAATGGGTTTGCACATGTAATGCATAGGTGGCCTGTAAATTGTCCCATGCTATATACTTTTAGAGGGGTTAAAAAAGAACCCTCGTCCCTCCATGGGAGGGATAATAATGAATGGTTGGCCTCGAAGATTATTTCTTGCAGCCAGACCAATATGTTTATTTGAAGATGGGATAGCTACTGTGGTCCAAATCATCGATCCAGCAGGGGATGGGAGTCAAAGGGAACCCTTTAAACCATCCATATAGTAAAGGACGACCGGCAGTGGTAAACAAAGTGGTTCATGAGAACATTGCCTATAGGAAAAGCGCCTACTGTGTCCATGCACTTATCTCCAGCACTCCCACTACAATATATCTATCTATATATATATATCACACAGACACCTATAATGACGTATAGGTGGTTCAGCCACATTGCTAACAGGTATATACAATCAAGCACATAAGCAAGCCTTCTCCATAGACAAGCATGTAATTTTCTTGCTGTGTTTTGTGCACTTATTGCTCATTATTATTCGAGTAAGCAACCAGGGAACTAGGGGTCTGTTCACTACAGAGGGGGCTTTCAGGAGAGTTTTACATACAGCATTTATATATATATATAGATATATAATATATATATATATATATAATTTACAGCAATTGCAATCTTCAGCAAGACCAGGGGCTTTATTTCACTAAAGACAGTTTTCAACTCCCACCTCAGTTTTCATTGTGAACACCAGCAAGTTTCTTTAGTAAGAAGGTCTGAGTTGGCCATGCAAAATGCATAATTCAATGTGTAAAAACATATATCCAGCTAATAATGCAGGGCCAGTGAATATCTTCCTGAAGCGGAAGCCAACTGGGGCTTGTCCTTCATGAAAGTATAATGACGTCTATAATGAACACTCTGCTAGTTGGTCTGTATTATTTTCTTTTGATGCTGCAAATACACTTCAGTACATACTTTCAGTACAAACATAGTAATAATCTAAGAAATCATACCTTGACAGCTGCTTCCTATACGATCATCAGGCTCCGATGTTATCCAATTCCTATATTGCTCAAGCTATAATTGATGTATCACCCCACCCCTTCAGTCAACATCCATAGTGAGTAATGTTGACAGAATGGGGAACCATGCCTTACCTGCCACCCCTCTCCCACACCTTTATTTTAGGGCAAAGTTTGCTTTTTCAATCAGGAAGCAGACAGAATATAATGTTCATAGCACAAGATAATTTTACTGGCAGTATTGCAATGCTACATTTTCAACAATGTATTGTGTTATCGGCTCTAGACAATCTGACTCTCAAAAGGCACTGTGGCGTATTCTGGCCTAGTGTGGCAGATCTGGGTAGGGTAGTCCCTGCACCGCTTCTGTAGGGGGCGATCGGCTTCATTGGTAACCAGCAACTCTCATTAGGCCAGTTAGGGAGATCAAAGCTCCCTTGCAACAGGCTCAGTTGTACTACACCAAACTGTGCATACTGCCATATTATTGTTTCATGTATGAACTAATGCAGAATGCAATTAGACATCATATTCTGGCACACTTAATAAGTAGATGGGCAGTGGACGAGGAGACTCCTTGTGTTTCTTGGGCTCAAGGCACTACCCTGGTTCCAGACAAGGGAAGCAACCTTAAGGTCATCACTGCTTCCACCTATTCTGCCAGTGTTAAACCATGGATAACCAAATACTGAATTAGTAACATCACTAGTTGAAGTTGAATGCCCAGTTGTTATGAGACACGAAAGCAGGCACTGGCGTAGGGTTTTGGAATACACTACGTAAAAAATGCGCTGTTTTATGTGATTAAACCTTCAGAAGAAACATATCTTCTAAGGTTATTATGCTCAACATACAAGAGAGGGCCATTAATGTTTTGTCTAAGTGACACACCACCTGTTGATAACTAGTCTTGCAACATGCACAGTAGCCAAAGGGCACAAGTCTGCTAATTTCTTGGAAAACCAGTAGCCCAGAGTACCTTTCCCTTCCTTAACATTTAATGTTTGCTTTAGAGACGCTCCTTTGAAGCTTAGGTCTGTACATACATTACCAGGAGACCATACAATAATCAATGCCTGGCTGCTGTTCATTTTCTCATACATTGCCTACTTATAGTATAACATGAGACAAAACACACTGGTACATAAAAGAGGATGTTTAAGCTGTTTTTCATTTGGTGCTAGAGAACTTACTACATATATTATCCCCTTAAGGACAATAGACGGTGCCTAAACCCATTGAAAACAATGCATTTTGAGCCCGTACATGTACGGGCTTTGTCATTAATTAGTTAAAATGTGTGTTTTTAACAGTGACTGAATTGTCTACATGGAGGCCTTTTCTGAATGGGGAGGAATAAACTGCTGATTAGGCAAACTCTATTGGTACAGGCCCAATTGTCCCTCGCCATAATACAGAGCTAAAATATAAAGCTCCATATGGACAACACATTGCCTGGGTACCACACTATTTTAAGCATTACAAACAAAGAAAAATGCAGATTTTTCAAAGATCATATTTCTGTTGCTTTAGCAACAATGTTTTGACCCTATCAGTCCAGTCTCCTTATGTCACACGACCAAAAGCTAGTATTAAGCATTGCCTAAGACATACAACTGGGAATAGAGTTAGTATAATTTGTGTTCATGATCTGGGCAGTTAATATTAACAATAATAATATTATTATTAATAAATAATTCAGAACTAAAGTGAGATTTTTGTTAATGTAAACCTGCTTTTAGATTAATACTGTACCCCCCCCCAATCCTCCACCTTGCTTGCTTTCAGTTTTTGGTTTTGATGATCGCTTGTTGAGAGAGCGTCATGTGCCTCATACCGTATAGGATAGGGAAAAGGTGATTTGGATATAATGTACAGATCTGCATTTATTGTACAAAGCCAGGACCAATGGGTGAGAGGGATTTGAGGCTCTCTATATAATTACCGTAATGTATCGTGAGAATACAAAATTACAATATTAAAGATTACAATCTATGCACTGTGCATAAAGGGGTTTGCGTAATCCAGACAGTAGAGGATTTTCCCATTAAGCATTTGAACACGGATCAATGAGCCTCAAGCCATTTGGCGGATTAAACATCACTATTTAACATGGAGGGAGTAAAGACCAACGCTGAAGTCCATTCTCAGATCTCTAGACAATGCTCTGTAGTGCTTTCTGAATTCAAGATGTGACTGCATAGCCTAAAACGCATAGGACCAGAAGAGTATTGTGAGAAAGCACTGCCTGCCCGACTGATGCATTTGACTCATCTGTTGAGAAAAAGCAAAACATGGGGCACATCACCCTTGTTGGTGATCATGCCTGACAGTGCACCACTGTTTAATAGACAGGTAACAAGGAAGATCGATCTCTGGTCTCCCCAAAGAGCCCATTTACAATACAGAGTGCTGTGTCAAGATCCTTAACATCACAAAAAGCTGGGATTTGACATCATAGTAAGAATGGCAGCCATAGCGGGGGCAGCGTGGAGCACTGTCCTGGGACAGGCATAGGGCAGTGAGCAAGATAAATACACCTCTGCCTGAACCAGAAGCATTTTACCTATAAACATTGTTCATTTAAATTACTATTGGGTGCTACCAACCATAGGTTGCTATACCATGAATCCAGAAAGGGTGGTAACCATGGTCCCAAGTAACCATGCAAAACATGTGAGGGCTAGTGGTCTTTCTAACAAAGAAATAAAGTATCATTGAGATGATTTTATACACATTTCACAGATGTAAAAATGCATCAGTCAACCAAGCTCTTCTTGTAGCAGAAGCTCATTGAGGGGGAACCTTCCTAATGCATTGTGATGTCTGGGATCACCTGTTTACTATGGGGAAGTAATATACCCATTTGAGCCACAAATCTACCTCCAACTCCAATTTTATACCCTAACCCCTTCAGTGTGACCATAAAATACCTAAGCCATACAAGGTCCTACTCTGCTTAGGTCATGGAAGGCCACTGAGCTCCCACATCCCTGCACTACATACTAAGGAAAAGCCAGCTCTTTCTGGACACAGGAGTGTCTATTTCTTATACATATTTAGCAAATATTTCCTGATTCCTTCTCAAAATGCCCACTGGAACCCAGCTGGTCCATGAACCTGGTGTTATGATCGCAAATGTACGTCTACCATGAAGAACTGTTTAGACCCTGACAGTTCCTCTGCAAAGTCACGGCTATCCGAGGGCAGAGCAGCAATTTACAACATGTGACACTAGCTGCAAGATGACATATTTCTTACAGAGAACAGAAGAAACAAAACAGGTCATTTGTTACTTAAACAAGCAAAAAGAAATACATGTAGAGTGTAGGTGTACAAAGTCGCGTTGGGGATAATCGAGAATCTGGCACCACCACTCAGGTTAAAATATTTGTGGCAGCTTAGGCCTAATTAAAGGCATATGTTTTAATAAATTGCTATGTAAATGATATGTTCAGAAAAATTAAATGGTTTGATTTGTATCAATTATATATTTGTACAAGTGAGAGTACAGGGCCCCGCCAATTGTAAGGCCAAAGCTATTGTTCTGTGTAACCTTAAAGAAGTCTTTTCTGATTTGCATGGATTTAAACAGTACACAGTAATGCCAATCGGTATTAAATAGCTAATCCAAGTTACGCATAAAATAAGTATTCTGAAGCAAAATGTTAGAAGTGGAGCATTGCCACTGGTTGCTCACATTTCTCCACGTTGCATATGGATTCCTGTTTAGAGCACTCCCCTGTGCTTTTGGAATTTCACTTAAGTGACAAACAGGCACAGAGAGAATGAGTAGCAAATACATACTGCATTCCAGGTACCAGTCATGGTAACTTTCTTAAAATGCCCCTCAATGGCCGCCGTGGTAGGCAAACAGTTGTGTGGCTGGTTCAACAGATCATCAACAAAGGCATCGTTGAAAATTGATTACTTGGCAGTTTGAAGCCAGAGCCACCTCTTAGGGGCCAATAATACATGAGATTAAAGATCAAAATTACCCGTATCCTGTGCCAAGCTTACCTTTCTGCTTCAGATACTGTATTTGATGCCTGCGACTTTGCTTCTCCGAAAGCTCCTGAAGGAAGCCAGATTCAGGATTACTTCTGCTTAGAAAGGCATCTGATCCAGATGCCTCTGTTGAGCTGTCCACACTATCATGGTAAAGATGTCCAGAGGTAGAGCCAGACCGGTATGTGTCATAGAGCTCTGTAAGTAAACCATTCACGAGAGATGAGGTGCGACTACGGCCTTCTTGTGAGAAAGCCGAGTTGGCACTGTCTGCACTGCCTCTGCCACTTGAACATTCATTTGGCAACACTTCACCTTCCTGATCTTCAGACTTCAGCGGTGCCCAGACAGCTGGAAAAGTGGGGGGCCATGAGTTGAGGTTTGCAGGAAAGCCAGATTCTGCACCACTCTCATTGATAAACACATCACTCTCATAATCTTCAAATAAGTCCGGAGTATCAACCTCCATGGTTACCTTGTGAGATAAGAGCCAGGGAGCAATTCCAGAATCCTGCAGTTGTTACCAACATGTCCTCCAGAGTGAAACAAACTGGAAATAACAGAGTAGGGAATACTCGCCACCCATATCTGACTCGCTTCTTACTTTTTTGACTCCACCGTAAGATCCAAGTTTCTGACAGTGGCAAAAGTTCCGGGACTGTACTACTTAGAGATACAAGGGGTGGAGACACCTTCCATTGCCTGTGCTTTCTCAGAAAGTTTGTTTTAGACTCTCCTCCTCCTGACTCAAAGTGGTGCAAACCTGTCTGGTCACTTTCTCAGTTACTTGTTTAACAGGTGAATAAGACATGTGACGTCTCCAGCCATTTCACCTGCTGGAGCTCGCAGGCATGCGTGTCAGCCTTATCCGTTCGTTTATCAGGATAGGGTGGAGAGGAAGGGATATTGAAAATCTGGCTCCAGGAGAACAGGCGTTACGTACTTACTAGCTTTCACGTGGTAGTATGGAGAGTTCCATTAAGTTAAAAACAAAATCCATCTTGATGTTGTTACATTTTGTCTTTAAAGACCTACAACAAAACACATACATACGATTATTATTTACACTTTTATATAGCACCATCATATTCCATAGCGCTGTACAATGGGTAGATAGGACATAAGAAGTACATAGCATAACAATCTGAAACAACAAGGCAAGGAGTTTTCAACTCTAGAGGGAGTTGGGTTATGTTACACAACAGGTAGTTTGTTGTTATAATCCTACACAAAACAAAAACAATCACAATCCAAAACAAACTCTGATAATCAAATTAGCCTTACTATAGTATACCTTTATAGGATTTACCGTTTATAAGAAAAGGGATCATACTTATATTTAAATAAGCAATATGCTACCATATGGAGTTTCCTTTGTTTTAGCCTACTCCATTACCCTGCCCCATACTTCCAAAGCCATACTCAATCTCAGCACATCCCGACAGAGCACACTGTTGGTGGTGTGACATAGAAAGGGTTAACGTGTGCTTCACCTAGCCCAGTGCAGTTGCCTCCAGAGCTCCAGCTTCTCATTTCCTCCCAGGCTGTTATGGTGTCAGCATCAAACTGACCAGACAGCTGGGAACTTACATGGGGAGGAGCCCTCCACAGATCCTGCTAATAGAGGGGGGTGAGAGGTGATAGAGGGGGCTGGGGAAGGATTAGGATTTCAACTCATACACTCTGATATCATGCGAGTAGCTGCAGGGGCTGTGACGTCACTCGTCAGGATATTCAAAGCACTTGCACACAAAATCTACTTACGCTACTCACCTGATGTCTTGTTTATTTCTAGGATTGTCTAACTACTTGCACGGCATTAAAAGTGCAGGATAACAATGTAGTTTGGAAGGGTTTTAACGAAATACAGGAGGGAAGTTTATTTCAAAACATGTTAGACCAAGAGGCGATAAGCTAAAGGGTCCAAATCTTAAAAGAAAGTTTTACATTACCGAGAATGTGATTGATGAGTGGAACAGCCTCCCAGCAGAAGTGGTAGAGGCTAATGCAACAAGGGAAAATAGACATGCATGGAATAGGCATAAAGATATCCTGAATCTAAGATAAGACCAAATACTGATTAAGGTCTGAGTCTTTAAAGCAGCAAAAACAGACAGACTAGATGGGCTGGACGGTTCTTTTCTGATGTCAAATCATATGTTTCTAGGAGAAAAAAAGTGTATAATAGTTGATAAGTGTTTCTGATGTGCAGTAGAGGGGGTAATTATTGACATGTTCCTTTCAACATGACCAACAACATAACCAACATTTAGCCCAGGCTTCTAAATGTCGTTTTTTTCATGGCGATGTTTTCCTTAAATGAATGTATGCAGGTTTAATGCAAATATAAATGTGTTCGATGTGAAGCATTCTCATGCATGTCCCATAAAAAAAAGTGGGGGAAAAGGGGAATTTTGCTAAATGCACACATGCACAGCAGAGGAAAAACATAAATTTCCAAAAAAGAATAAAATATATTTTCCTTACCTCCAGTGGCAGCGCTAAAGCTGTTGTTCGATTTAAAGGAAAAGCAACTGATCTGTACCTTCTACAAAATCCTGGGTTTCACACCATATAGTTGGGGACCCAATGCCTCCTTTAACCATGTATACTGCATCGATGAATCCAAATCATGCATTTTAAATGGGGGCCAAACTAGTCCATAATATAGGGGCCCAAAATATAGTTGGTAGATATGCTTGATACTTACTGGTGATTGTCAAAAGAGACTGAACAGACCCGCTGCTGGATTTTCTCTCTCTCGCTCTCTTTCATCTTAAATGCTTTTCCTCTCACTCATTTCCTTCCTTCTTCCTCTTCCCAGACTGAATGGTTTAGACTGGATACTGACCTCTGTCTATAATGTTTCTAACATAATGTTTGTAGCACTATTTGTGGAAACATTTTTTACTTAATTATTCGGCTAATTAATATTAGAAGCGATATTTTCCCGTTGCACAGCGCTGCAGAATATGATGGTGCTATATAAAACAATAAATAATAATAACAATAATATGTGAAAAGCCCATGTACTGTTAAAGTAGGGCGGCATGTGGTTGTGGGATAGGATGGGGCTAAAAAAAAAATAATTATTTCTAGTAGTTGCACCGGGTGGACATTTACTGAGGTCTGTGGGGGATAATTTAATGACTTTCATAAACCTTGCCAGGGGCACTAGTGTCCATCTCTGGGAACCTTTGGGCTCTAGCTACCCGGAACCTACCCTTGTTAGATCTGGCCAGGACTACCCATTGACGTCGGTGGGCAGTCCTGCTGATGTCGTGGGCCGTCCCTCTGACATCAGGAGTGCCAGGACCCTGCTTCTGCGACCCGGAGGATTTGGACAGGGATGCGTAGAGGCGGGTGCACAGCACCCAGGCAGCAGGGAGCAGAGGAGAGAGCAAGCAGCTCATTTGTAAAAAAGTTTTTACCAATCGCTTGGCTCCCCTCTCCTCCGTTCCCTTCTGCCTGCCGCCACCTGCCTTGGCACAGCCCTGTGGGAGCTTGAGGACTCAGCCTCGGTCACAGTGCCGATGCTTCATATCATATCGATGTCATATCCCGGCGCTCAGTCCTGTGGATGTAACCTTTGAGGACAAAGATGGCACTGTTGGAAGTGAGTGACATGTTGAAGTCGAGGGGCCCAAAGAGGTGGAGTAGAAAGTGGGTATGGCTGGGGGGGTTAGTTTGATAAGAGGAGGAGTTTGTAATATTGCCACACCTACCAGTGGGGTATCAGTGACTATAGGCTCCACCTTGAATCCAGGTGTCGACCCAGAGAAGAGGTGCTTCTCCCGGAGTCTCCAGGTGAAACCCTAATATAGCACAAATTTTGTGGATTAAGGCCAATGGGCAAGATCTGAGTTCTTTGTTACCTACTACTCGCTCATTGATAGAAAGTTGTAGCAAAGCATCCAGATGCGTCCCAGATCTTAAGTCCATTATTTTAGCCACCCCTGTGTTTGGAAGCAGTGATTGATTAAATTTGTGGAAATTGTGTGTTAGTCATGTTTTTGACAGGGGTAAGCTTGTTTCATATCAGTACTTGCATGGGTGGTAAATCCCATATTTCAACTTTTACAAATATTTAAGAATTAGAGATTGCATACAATATGACACAGTCCGTCTGCATAACGCATGTCCTGCTCTGTCCTTGATTGCCAATATATGCTTTAGAGCCCCCTTTAATAAGCACAGCATTTCTGTTTGTTACAATAATCTATTCTTACATTTGGGGGCGGATTTGCTTCTCCATATGAAAACCGGAGAGTTGGAACTACAGCAATCCTTCTCACTCCAACAGTGGTTTATTTATAGCAGAGAATAATATGAGTGAAGCACAAATCACATGGAACTTCAAAGAAAGTCTCTTGTAGATGGTATTTGACTCTTGTGAGGTTGGCGTATATATATATGTTTCCTGATGCATCCCAGTGATCTTGGAGATGCGGTGGTGAGAGGGGCTCCATGCTTTGTATGAGGTGGTCTTTTCCCTCTTATTCGCCACTTTGGGCTATGTCACCGTAACCCCCTGAGGATGAGGACACATGGGGAAAGTTTGTGTTTGGGAGGGGGGCCATGATGGATTCATGGGGAGACTCTTTGCCTGGCTGTCCAGTCTCCTCTTATCTTTAAGTCACCGCTCATTTGGGGCACAGGGTGACCAGGAAACCCTGTCTGGTTTGCCCTAACCAGACTAGCCGGCTATTGGGGCTCTACATGGCCGGAAATGTTCCATGCGTCTCACTGGGACCTAGCTGCAAATCCATGGAACTGTATGGTGGCTGGTAACTGCAGCAATGCCCCCCCCCCGATATTTGGAACTGAATCGCTATGAGTGTCCTACCACATCACTCATTTATGGTTACACTTTGCTCGTGGTGGACCGCAATCGCAGGTGGCCACGGAGAGGGAGCTCATTTTGGAAACCTGGTTTTATTACCCATCTTTAGAACCAGGGTTTACCCAGCTAGGGCTCTGGATTAACACTGCTCCCCTTGGAATTAACCCCCCAAAATAGTGCCTCTTTGTGGGGTGGGCATAGCTGGCCATAGAACTGTATGGGGGTGCTGGGCTGTCTGGTAGTTGATGGGATTATACTCCTGATCTAATTATGTTTGTGTGTATAAATATCTGTGCTGTTCCAATTAAACTCAGTTCTGTTTTCATCTCAACCTTGGTTCTGTCTAATGTTTGGGGTGGGCTGCTGTAATAACTCACTGTCCTTTTCAGGACACTACAAGTGCTGAATACGCTAAGCTATGGCCAGGGCTAGCCTTAGGGGTGTGCGACCTGTGCGGCTGCACAGTACGCCATAGCAACAGGGGCGCCATCCGGGACTTAAATTAAAATATTATTTGTTTTTTTTGTAACTTTATTTAACATCCTCCATGTTAAATAAAGTTTTTTTTATTTTTATTTAACATGGAGGATGTTAAATAAAGTTAAACAAAAAAAACACGGTGTTTTCATTTAAGTCCCAGGCAGAGGCGCCGAGTGGTTGCTTGTAAAGTTTTCAGCAACCACTCAGCGCCCCTCACTCTCCGTGACTCCGTGGCAGATCGGGAAGACGGACTCCGGCAACAAGGTAAGGATAGGGGGTATATAGTGAGAAGGGGGGAGGCAGTGAGAAGGGGCAGAGGTGGTAGAGCAGTGAGCAGGGGGCAGGGGGGGAGGGGCAAGTTGAGAAGGGCATGACGGTCGGTAGATTAGTGAGAAGGGGCAGAGGGGAGGTTTTTTTCCTTTCTTTTTTTTGGGATGGGGGTGCCAGAGGAGTAGTTCGCACAGGGTGCCAGAACACTTAAGGCCGGCTCTGGCTATGGCTAGCTACAGTGCCAACACAGCTCTGGTGCAGCGGCATCGCCCTTTTCTCTACAACAGTGGTTCTGAAGGAAGCAGGGGTACATATTTTAAAATTATCTTAAGTGTTACAGTACTACATCCTGGAACAACCTGAAGGAGCTTTATTACATTTGTTTATTGAAAAAACTTTGTCCAGGAAGAAACATTTCTTTATTGCAATCAAATTGGGTATTGCCAGATGCTGAAAAAGGAAAAAGGGGAACCATATAATGATGGAGGTTGTTTCTGATATACTTGAGTTCATTTGAGCTTTAGAAAAAATGTCACACACCGTTACGGGTATTTGCACTTCTGAGAAGTTTATTAACGTACAGTATACTGTAACCTTCTGGGGTAGTTAATGGGCTTTTATGCACTTGACAGCATTTAACAATACAAATTAGGAACGGCCACGATAGACTGGAGTTGCACTTAATTTTCTTTGTTGTTCGTAATGTATTTTCTACTCACTAATCTTTTTAGCTTTTATTTATTAGCCCCTTAAAAACTTCATGACGCTCCATGCTTTGTAATTTACTGTAAGAAACATGAAGTTAAAAATTCTTGTTTATTTTGTTATAGTTTAATTATGATTAAATATTTAGGCACATTATGTCATTACATAGTAATTTCAAAATGGGGAATGGAGGATATGGAGACATGGAAAGCATAATGCTTGGACGATGATATATATGTGTGTGTGGATGTGAGGGCACAGGGAGTGAATGTTTTCGGTTTGAAGGCACATAAAAAAGGGCATTTATTGGGCTTGAGCTAATTTATTATAACGATTTCAGTTAATGCTTCTGAGGAGTTAAGGCCCATTTTCACAGCTTCTGTTTTCAAGATTTTACTTATCACACCTTGGTTTAGTTCCCAAGAAGAAATTTGGGTCCTTCAGGTTATTTCACCACTTATCTTTCCCTAAGGGCAATTCTCTAAATGATCAAACTGATCACTGTCCTTTTCATCTTGATATTGTTGTTAATAAGTTGATGAGAGTAGCTTTACTGGAATAACAACAAAAATAAAGCCAAAATGGAGAAGCCAGGTGTACACCCTTCTATACTGCTTCCATAAGAATTAAGATGCTAAGTAGCAAGTGTGACCACCTCTTTAAAAGCAGAGGTTGTAGCAGTTTGCTGGTCTGGAGCATTCAGGTGTGTATTAACACAGTAACAAAGAGGAAATACACCAGCAATAATCTTAGTGAAGCAAAGATCATTACCATTTTCAGCAATGCATGTCAAAGTACTTACAAAGTTGAGGAGTGGGGCTGCCCACCTACCTTACCAGAAGAAATAAAGTGTGAATACACAGTAATAGTCAACAGAGTATGCCTTCTAATAGTCATTTTTGAAGCAAGGCATTCATAATTTTCAGGTACTGTTCAGCTATCCTGCAAAGAAGCTCCAATGTCCTACTTTAGCAAGCTTTATGATCATGGGCTGGTTGGGCTGGCCTGCAAATCTTTGCAGATTGACTGTACTTTAAGAAATTTGAGGTCTGACTGCACTCAGATGGCCTGTCGGCCTATTGAGATGGACCATCACGATACTGCATTATATCCCACCACTGTGCATCAGCAGATCACAAGGTGCCACAGTATGTTTTGATAATTCACTGTGTCCTCACTGGCCCCATATCTAATTAGACCCCAGCCCTAACTGTTACTATACCCCAATACCAAAGTGCCCAAATTCATCCATTCAGCAAATGTTGGAAGGTATGACACAGGGCAAAATGTAGTTAGTTAAGATTCAATTTTGTTTCTTCTGCTCTCCAGAAGAATATATTGGAGTTTTAATGATATTTTGTTTTATTGAGCAGTGTATTATTTGAAATGGCTAAGTATGTGCACGTCATGTGCTTTGGTGAAGTCATTTTAGGAAAATGTAAATATACTTACTAAATTATTTAAAAAAGCACATGTTTTTTTTACAGCTACAGTTGCTCTGCCTGCAGCTGTGGACAGATCCTTAACAGACCTCACTGTGCAGGTTTTGTCTCAGTTCTATAATACATGCACACTTAAAATGGGATACTATGGGCTGGATTGTATTGGGTTGAATAGCCATACTACTACCTTTATACCCTGTGAAATTAGGATTTTGTTTTACTACAAAGGGACAATAGTCCAAAATGGGAGGCCTGATTATTTTTATGGCCTGCAAATTAAGCTCCCTGTTCCTCATAGTTGGAGG